>CALSCR010001721.1:13439-31961 GCA_943704495.1 Pigoraptor chileana
GGGGGGGCTTATTAGGGAGAAAGGACAGGCAGATGCAAGTGGATTGTGCCACCGTCGGCGGAATTGTGATCACTTTGAAAGCAGGACACGCCAAGAGATGAGTGCGGTACCGGAGAGTGTTGTGCAGTATTAGGGATAATTTCTACACACTTATTAGTTTGATTTAGAGTCTGCTGTGCATGGAAAGGAAAAGAATGGGCTTGGTGTTCGTGTCAATGCAGCAATGAGAGTGTGTGTGCGTTGTTGTGTGTGTGTGTGTGCGTCTCTGTGTGTGTGTGTGTGTGTGATTCGAATGTGCAATAAGCAGCCCAATAAGCAGCCTGCACGGTGCAGTGCATTCTGATTCGCCAGATGGGACATGCGGTTTCATTCTATTGGACGGACACGTCCGCAGTCCTCACTGCCAACTTGCCTCTCAATTACTGCAGGATGTGCGCGAACCTTACATTGCGAGCCCACCAGATGGGATAACTAACATATACTCACTTTGGGCTCCCCATACAAAATATATGATGATGATGTCAGCGATTTTTACATTCGTCCTGACGTCAATTCAATACACTCCCATACATTAACGTGACGTATATTCGCCGTCACCCGTGATCACGTTGAAGGAATGCGCTGATTGGCCGGTTTGGAACTTGCGGAGACGGTGAGTCCGTTGCGGTGGGTGATGTCAGTGCGCAAACACTACAGTACACACACAAGACACACAAGCACATGCACACACACGCGCACGCACACACACACACACGCGCACACACACGCGCGCACATACACACACACACACACATAGAATCCCTCCATTTAACACCCCGCGGACAGTTTGCAACTGGCGTCACACGAATTATTGTCTCATCTGGCGACACAAAAGTAACGGTGCCCACGCACGGAAGTCTTGCTTTACGGGCAGTATTTCAATCTACTTTCTCCTGTTCTTCTCTTTGACCAGCAAAGATAACTTGATTGTTTGGATCTTCGGTTCTCGTTACTTAACTCAAAGTCGTTTATTGGCATCAATACCGCTTTGGGGGAGATAAGCGGACGGCAGCAATGACGGGCGGCACGCAATTTGCGGATCCTGCAGCGGGACCTGCGTATTCGAAGGCATTTGCACCGCCAGGACTGTCAAAAGGCCATAGCAATGCGCAACCTGCTTTTGATCGGCGCCAGTTTGTGCGGCACTTCACTGCTGGAGGTATTGCGCTGTCGACGTCGTTTGCAATAATGCATCCTCTGGACACGTTGAAGACGCGCATCCAGGCCAAGGCCGGTGGACGGCCAGCGATGCTGACGGGACTTTCAAGTGCGCAGTTGTATCGAGAAGTGGCGAGAATATTCTCTCGGGGGTTCACTGTTTCTGTGTTGGGCGCCATTCCACAGGTGGGACTTACTGGCTCGAACTCGATTGTTTAACAAGTTTCTGTGTTGTTTAAGATGTGTCTTGGTGAATGGCAATGCGTAAGCAGCGTGTTGGAAAATGATAATGCCTCTCTTTTTCGGTCAACCGACGCTTACTTTGATAATGCGTTGTATTGTTTGTATGCCTTTTGTCAACAGGGTGGGATGCGGTTCGCGGCGTATCAGTTCTCAAAGGGAACTTTTCAGCGGGAGACGCAGCTGCCGGCTGTGGCAACGAGCGCCATCTCGGCAATGATCGGTGATCTTGCATCGTCATTTGTGAAAGTGCCCCGCGAAGTCATTACACAGGTTGGTTTTATTTACATTTTGCTTGGAAAGTGGAGCAATTTCTCGTTGCTGTCAAGATAGTCAGTGCTACTGATGGCGGGTCTGGACACGGCTGCAAATAGCCGTGGGCTCATCCCTCGTCCCTTTTCTCCCGGGTCTCCACTATTGCACTGCAAATCAACACACTATTTGTTTTCCGGTTGTCTAATACACATTTTCCCGCCACAGCGTCTGCAAACAGACATGTACAGGGGCCCCTCCGACGCAGTGCGAAGCATATTGCGCACAGAGGGAATCAGCGGGTTTTACACTGGCTTTCTGTCGTCCGCCGTGCGAGATCTCCCGTTCATGGTCATATTATTTGTCACCTACGAGCAACTCAAGATCATCGCCGCGCAGCGACAGCAGGCGAAACCGGCAGCGATGACAGCAACGGCATCTTCGTCGTCCGTAGCGCATCCACACAGCATTCTGACAGAGCAGACGACAGAGGGAGGAGATCAACACCACCACGCACACATCCATCTGCCACACATTTCGCCCCAGGAGCTTGCCCAGGAGCACTCGTTCGTGTGTGGCGGCATCGCGGGCGCGCTCGCCGGTCTCATGACAACCCCGTTCGACGTGATCAAAACAAGAATTATGACGGCAACAAAGACGGTGTCGGCGGACGGCACAGCGGCTCCCCGTCTTAACATGCGCATAGTGGCGCGACAGTTGTACGCCGAGGCTGGCCCCAAAGCTTTCTTTGCCGGGTCGGGGCATCGTTCATTCTGGTGGTTCTGTGTTTGCAGCATCTTTTTCCAGATTTACGAGCAAGTTAAATCAATGGAAGTGTGGGAAGAGGATGATCGGGTACCTGGACAAGTGTGATTGGCGTTTTGTCTCACTGAGAATACATATATATAAATTTATAATGACTATTAACTTATGGCCGCTCTTGTAATCTTGTGTTTTCGCTCATATTTCACTGCGTGCACTCAAACACTCAAAAAATTTAATAGTGAGTTTCTAAACAGGCGTTGGAAGTCTCATCGAAATTTAGGAACTTTGGCCAGAATCAGATCCGAGACTGAATCGCTTACGAATTGGTTTTTATGCGGGAAAAAAAATTTTCTTCTTTATACGCCACAGATAAATTATCTAGCTAAAGTGATGACTACAGCACTCGTACAAATATAAAATGCACACATGAATATAAATGCTCAGGAATATAGCCTCCAATGTCAGCAGTACTTGTTAGATCTTGGCATGTAATCTCTGTCGGTGCGGCATCCGTTCATTAGCTCTCCTCGTCGGTCACGGGACTGTTTTTGTATGATGTCACCAGAATTCTCTGTATCAGTGATGAACACAAATAAATCCTCATTTGTATGAATTATGTATTGAAACTAACGAGGATAAATAAAAACGCTGATCATCAGCCACTCCAAAAAAGCGATTACATTACATTACACACACACACACACACACACACACACACACACACACACACACACACACACACACACATGGCACGGTCTTACTTTCACTCCGGTGCATATCTAATAATGCATGAACTTGTATAAATACCAGGTATCGTCCATTATAAAAAGATATTACTTCCTTCTCCCAATAATTACTTCTGCGTGCACACACACAAACCATCATGGTTTCTCCGAAGGTGATTGCGACCATTGTGGTCGCATCAGCTTTGCTTTTTGGATTCGGCGAGGCGCGCGCCATCTCAAAAGATTTCAGCGAACTTGCCAAGCAAATTCTCGCCGTTATGAACCGGACTGTTGACCCCTGCGATGGTAATTATTAGCCACTCTCTCATTTACCACTTTTGTCATGGCCACCACTGGGAGTGTCATACCGTTTGTGTTTGTCCGTTTTTTGTGCCAATACTACTCTGGCGCTGCTGCATCTTTCTCACAAACCCTCTGTTTTGTTTGGTCTCTGATGAATCCAGACTTTTATCAGTATGCTTGTGGCTCGTGGTTGCACTCGACGCCTCTGCCTGGCGAGTCAAGCCGGTGGTCTCTTGCAACAAATTCAGTCGACGACAAAAACAGGGAGATTCTGCGCTCCATCCTCGAGGACCCCAGCGGAGAGTGAGTTGCAGAACCTGATGACCTCTTGAGTTAGCTATATGCAACGGCATTCTGGTTGCCAAATGCGATTGTGTCGTCGTCCATCGTGTTGTTGCAGGATTCTAATTTCCCCACCACCACCACCCACCTACCTCATTGCTTGCTCTCCAGGTGGCCCATTATCGGCCCTTTCTACGGCACGTGCAAGGATATGGATGCACGAAACAAGCGTGGTCTCCAGGATATTGAGTCTCATCTTGCAGATCTCAAGGTGGCGAGTGTTGCGGATCTTTTTGTTGTCATTGGCAAGCTCCACGCTCTCGGCGCAACAAACACGTTCTTCTCGTCGTCCGTATCAGCGGACCCGATGAATCCTCGTGTAAACATCCTGCACCTCGCGCAGGGTGGACTTACGCTCGACACACCAGGAGACTACAACAACGCCGACATTGTTGGAAAGTACACGGACTACGTCAAGACGGTGTTTGTGCTCAGCGGAAGCTCCGACGCCGATGCAGCCGCTGCAGCCGCAGACGTGCTGTCTGTCGAGCGCATCCTTGCAACACACTCGCTCGATCCCGCCTCCCTGCGCGACCCCTATGCAACCTACCACAAGACTACGCATGATGCGTTTGTTGTGTCCACGCCTTCGATCGACGCCGCTCTCTGGGACGCCTACTTTGCTGCCGCGGGCATCCAATTTGGTGTGTCATCCGCGCTGTGTGTGTTTTAACCACGCGTTTGACTGTCTTTCCTCTTTTTCTTTTTTGCTTATTCCACTTTCCCATTTGATTTTTTTTTTGTTTTGATAAATTGTTACGGGCATGGAGATTCGCCGTTTCTTATTATTATTGCTTTTCTTTATGTTCTGTCCTCTTCGATCCTGCCCAAAATGCAGACTCTGCAAGTGCCGAGATCAACGTCGTTACACCGGCTTTCTTTGGCAATCTGTCTGCGGCGACATCTGCTCCGCTGAGTGCGCTGTCGAACTACGTGCGCTTTCAGTTTTTGAATGCGGTCGCCCCTTCACTCTCCGAGGCATTTGTGGACGCCAACTTTGACTTTTTTGGGAAGACGCTCACGGGACAAAAGGAAATTGCGCCACTGCAAAAGCGGTGCATTGCATCGACGGATAAGAATCTCGGCTTCCTCCTGGGAAGGTACTACGTGGAGCAGGCCTTCTCTGCGGAGGCACGTGACCTGGCGGTTGAGATGATCAAGCGCATTGAGGATGCATTTGGCGAGAACCTCAAGAGTGAGTTTCGCTGTGTTTTGTGTGTGCGTGTGCGTGTGCGTTGTTTTCTGTCTCTGGTGGGCTGCGTCCACTAAAAAAGGCGTCACTGCAGGGACATGAGCAATGCATGTGTGTGTGTGTGAAGGATGTTAGACGTGAGTGAATAATGCTGAATGTCACAGGTGTCGTTTTTGTTTATCTGCCTCGACTCATAGTTCATTGGGCATTCCCCATTTGTGCGTATGTGTTTATGTGTTGTTGTTTGTTTTGATGAGTTGTTGTTTTTTGGGCGTCTCACCCATCGTTGCAAATTGTCATTGGTTGTGCGATTCAGGCGTCGATTGGCTGGATGATGAGACGCGTGAGCTGTCCAAGAACAAGCTCTCACTCGTTTCAAAGAAGGTGCGACGATTGCGGTTGTGTCGTTGCTTGCTGAATTTGAATCACGTCGCATGTGAGCGTGTGTGCTGTGTCGGTCTGTATGTTCGACCAGGGTTGTGTGAATTACAATGCACACAAAAAGCAATTATTTGCATAAGTGCTTGCTATCCTGATGTCGGTTATCCTGATGTCTGACGATTGTGCGCCAATCCACGACGCAGATTGGGTATCCGGACAAGTGGGTCGACTATGCATCCGTTGCAGTCAACCAGGACAAGAGCTACGTGAGCAACATTCTTGCTGTCCAGACGTTTGCTGCGACGCGCCAGTTTGCCAAACTCGGAAAGGCCGTTGATCCTGACGAGTGGGACATGGTACGTCTAATTCCTTGAACTCTCTTTGGTCCGCCAGCGCACGGATTGCATTGTATATATATATGTGTGTGTGTGTGTGTGTGTATGTACGTGGAATCGTGTCGCTGTTGGATGGATGGTATTTTCAGCCGCCCTGGGGGGACTCCGCATATTATAGTTTTTTCCGTTTTCTTGAATATTTCGCTCGGTTGCCATTTTGCTTATCTGCGACGACATCACACCAACCCTCTCCTCGCTCCCTCAATCTCACTCTCTCCCGTCCTTCCTCCCCTCTTCTTGTCGATATCGTGCGGTCATCCTGCGAAATCCACTGCAGACACCGCCCACTGTCAACGCTTACTACGATCCCACCAAGAACGTCATTGCCTTCCCTGCGGGCATTCTCCAAAGCCCCTGGTTCTTCAACCTCACATACCCCGCCGCACTCAACTTTGGTGGCATTGGAGCCGCCATGGGACATGAACTGGTGCGTTTTTCCTTGTAGTTTTGGCTGGCGTGATATCTTCTGTAGTTGTGTTTGTCTTTGTTTCTTGCAATTCACATCACCGAGACGTTATCAAATGCGGCTTTTCATCAAGATTCTCTGGTGCTCATCAATACGCACACATACTTCATGCATGAACTGCTTATCCTTTTTTCAGACGCACGGCTTTGATGACCAGGGCGCACAGTACGATGGCACCGGGCGCCTGCACAAGTGGTGGCCTGACAACATTTTTGAGCGCTTCACCGAACGCACCCGCTGCGTGTCGGACCTCTACAGCGGCTTCTCTCCCGTTCCCGGCGTATTTGTCAACGGCAACCTCACCCTTGGCGAGGTGCGTGTGTGTGTGTGGGTGTGTGGGGTGGGGTGTACCCTCCACTCATGTATTCCACTCCATCAAAACCCAGTTGATCTCGCGCAGTATTATATTATATAATTTTTGGTTCCGCATGTGCTAACTTCACGTTTCGGCATCTCTGTGAATTCATACCCATCGCAGAATGTTGCGGACATCGGCGGGCTCCACCTTGCGTTTGACGCATACCAAAGCTACACGCGTGACCACGGCGCCGATCCCATTGTTGTCGAGGGGCTGACGAACGAGCAGCTCTTTTTTGTCGCGTACAGGTGTGTGTTTGTGTGCCCATTTGTGAGTGTTGCCTTAACACGATTGGAAGTGTCGTCCTGCTATTCTGCCGCGGTGCAATCTGCGTTGTCATGTGTGTTGTGGGGATGCAAGGTATTATGTGGGCTGTTCTGTTTGGAGGCACAAAAGCAACAGTCTCGTATGGCCTCTGTTGATCTGTCAAAGTGTGCACATCCTAACACAATCCCGCCCCATCACAACACGCACAAACCGCACATGCGCAGTTTCAGCTGGTGTGAGATTGAGACGGACGCCGCCGTTACCCGCCAGGTGAATACTCCTCCCATTATTGTGTCTGCCGCCAGCCCTAAACTTAGTCTCTCTTCTGCCCGCATCCCCATCTGAACCCATTTGAACTGCTTGCGTGCTCTGATGTCAATGCGAATTATCTGCCCCTTCCCAAGCAGTGTGTGTATGTGATGCCGCATTTGTTTCCCCCATTCTCTCTGTCTTACACTTTCCTCGCACCCGCAATCATGTCACATGCTACACAGGTCAAGGTGGACCCGCACTCGCCCGCGCAATTTCGAGTGAATGGACCGCTGTCTCAGTCGCCAATTTTCAGCGACACTTTTAAGTGCGCCAAAAACTCAAAAATGAATCCCGAGAAGAAGTGTGTCGTTTGGTAATCACGGGACGGGATTTATGAGTTGGATGGATTGTCCAGACTACTGTCGTACCTATACCATCACACCATTACAGAGCGTTTTCTTTCTCTGTCGGTTGTGTTCATTCCCTTTTTTTGATTTTTTATGTGTTTTTTTGTTCACTGCATCGTTTCATTTGCTCTTTATGTATTGTCCTGTTTTTGGTTTTTCTTCGGTTTGGTAACAACCGCAAAACTGTTGCGAAAAGAGTTGTTATTGGATGCACTCTTTCCTCGTCACTGTTTTTTGTGGGGCCTAACGCATTTATGCATCATAAAGTACAAAAAAAGACCAAGAATATATGTCCTCCTTTCTGAATGGCATTCGCAATGAAATAACCAGGACGACTGCTGTTCATTGGCAGGGCATCATCCTCACTCACATTTAAAAACACACACACACACACATTACACCGCCGCCGCCTCTCGTGCATCCACCGCATGGCCATTCGAGCTGCCCGCATTCCCATGCCCGTTCGCCCCTCCATTCTCCGTCGCCGCCTTGCGCGCCGCACACAGCTTGTTCAGCGCACTAATATACGCTCGTGCACTTGCCACGAGAATGTCGGGGCTTGCGCCGTGTCCGTTGAAGGTAGGTTGGGAGCCCTGCGCAAAACACATCGTTGGGAGTGTGGGCGGGAGCATAAGAGCAAATCAATGAGACCCAGGCCAATCCATAAACAGCAGTTTAAGATTCACCAGGAAACATCAAAGAAACACACGGACGACAACCAAAACAGCGACTGTACTGCAACAAGAAGGAAATTCGCCAAACAAATGCCCACCGACAGAATGTCTCCGGATGCATCGTCCTTCGTGTCGGGCGCGAGGCGGACGGTGACTTCGCCAAGCGCATCCGTCCCGCGGGTGATCGACTTGACCTGGTACTCGAGCAGTGTCTTTGGCACTTGCACAATCCGGTCTATTGCGAGGTATATGGCATCCACAGGCCCAACACCGATGGCGGCATCGACCCTCTCCACGCCATCCTTGCTTGTGATCGAGATTGTTGCCGTCGCGTGCAGCTTGTCGCCGCACGACACGGCAATGCTGTTGAGCTTCCAGAGCTCCTCGGGTTGCAGCAGTTCGTCCTTGAATATCGCGTGGATGTCAAAATCAGTCACGCTCTTTTTCGAATCGGCGACTTTTTTGAACGAGGCAAAGGCGCGGTCCACAGCCTCATTCGACAGGTTGTCGTATCTGCACAGGGTCACGTGTGGTTGTTTGTGCGGTGGTGTTGTTGTGGTGGTGGTGATAGGCAAGCAAGTGAACGTAGAGTTGAGTGATGGGAAAGGCGAGTATGTCGTCATTTGTGGTTATGGTTGACTGGCTGACGATTGAGGGATGTAAAAGACAACAAGCCCACGTCACAAACACGCGCACACGCACACCATGTCTCACCCGAGTTCAATGAGGCGCGAACGGAAGGCGTGGCGTCCAGAATGCTTCCCGAGGACGAGGTTGCTCTTCAGTCCCACTGTTTCAGGTCGGATGATTTCGTATGTCTCCTGCAGATCCACAGTGAGCCACAGTGAGTTTGATCCCCAACAGCAATACATACAGCGGGACACAAATCATAACAACGATGCAAGAGAGAAGCAGAAATCACGCTCAGAGTTCATTCATTCCTTCAGTCCTGAGGCGAACTATCAGAGTTCGAAAGCAGTCCACAGCGAAGCAAGACGAAAAGGAACAACTTGCAATTGATAGCGTGGATCTTTCCCTGTCTTAAAACACGTGAATGTTGTGTGTGTGTGTGTGTGTGTGTGTGTGTGTGTGTGTGCATGGACAGATGGCTCACTTCCACAATTCCAACACTAACACTGAACAAGGCTCTCACCTGATGCTTGAGCATGCCGTCCTGGTGAATGCCCGATTCGTGCGCAAATGCATTGGCTCCCACAATGGCCTTGTTGGGTTGCACGACCATGCCAGTGTACGCAGAGACCTGCAAACACATCACAGCACACGCCAATATGCACGTCAATTAGGTGTCGTCACTCACGCATTCAGCAGCAGAGTATTCAACCGAGATTATCATAGGCTGCACTTAAGCGTCACGCGTTCAGTGACAGCACATGTCGGCAAGAAGGTCAAGGGCAAAGCAGTCTCACGCACACGCACCATTCTACTCGTTCGCATAATCTGCGTCGTGTCAATCTCGGTGTGCACGGGAAAGTCCTTTGCATGCGTGTGAATGGCCATAACGATCTCTTCCAGCGATGTGTTTCCCGCTCGCTCGCCAATGCCGTTGATTGTGACCTCCACCTGCCGCGCTCCATTGCGCACTCCTGCGAGAGTGTTTGCAGTTGCAAGCCCAAGGTCATTGTGGCAGTGGGTCGACCACACGACCTCTGGAACGTTTATACATCACAACGTGGACAAGCGAGGCAGAACAAACAAATTGTTGTCAGCGAGAATAACAAGAAGTGGTAGAAATAGCTCTACGCATGTCTCCTCATCGTATCGTATGCTCGTACATGTGCTCGGATGTGCGTTACCAGGACCGTAGGTCTACGTCCATGAGCTCCCCTTGTGTCCCTGAGAGAATACGTAAAACAGCACAAATGCCACTCAACTGTTTGCGCCGGCCGTGTTTTCCACGAGGTATCGGATAATCTCCCCATACTCCTCCGGGGTGTTGTACCCGACCGTATCCGGGATGTTCAGAGTTGTCGCGCCGGCTTCAATGGCCGCACCCAAAACAGTGACAAGAAAGTCCCTGTCGCTGCGTCCAGCATCCTCGGGGCTAAACTCGATGTCGGGGCAGAGACCACGCGCATAGGACACGGCCCACTTGACCTGGGTAACGCACTGCTCGCGCGATATCTTCAGCTTGTGCTTCAGATGGATGTCGCTTGTTGCAAGAAAAGTGTGGATGCGGTGGAGGGGAGCTTGGCGGACGGCGTCGTAGGCGCGATCGATGTCCTCCTTCTTGGCCCTTGCAAGTCCGCATATTACCATTGGCTTTGCGGACGCACGGCCATCCGTCAGCGGTCCGACTTCGGTCGCAATGCGCCGCACCGCATCGAAATCTCCTTCAGAGGCAATCGGGAACCCGGCCTCGCATACTGTCACACCCAACCGAGACAACTGGCGCGCAATCTCAACCTTCTCGTTGCCCGTCAACGTCACTCCCGGAGACTGTCATGGGGAGCGAAGAAAGACAGCCAAAGATCAACAAATGTGATGCAGTTCGCATGCCCAAGGAATGCAAAAAACTGCATAGCAAGGAAGTTGGTTATTGATGAAGAAAGTCCAAGTGGATGCCTTCAAACAGTCCATGAGGATCCTGCACAAACCTGTTCGCCGTCACGCAGAGTGGTATCGAATACCACGAGAAGTTCTTTGTCAGAGGTTCCCGGATCCAGACGCGCCCGTTTGGCAGGTCGATCCACTTCAGCGTCTGCCATCTTTGTATCTTTCTTATTGAACAGAGGGGCTGGTGGCAAGAATGAATGAGGCTCAAATATACGACGCAAGAATGACGACAGCTGACATCAGCGAAACATGAAATCTCACAGAATAATTAATCTCAACGTATGCAGACAACAACTCTCGCTGAAATAGATTCCCCCTGTTCTTCGTGTCTGTTACTTTGCAGTGCATACGTGTGTGTGTGTGTGTGTGCTGCGTGTGCGTGTGATGAGGGAGCAAAAGTGGGTGAGGCATGTGTGCGTCCATTCCGCAAAGGACTCATCACTACTTATCTCTCAACGGCGATTGGTCGGATTCAACCGCACTCTGATCACGTGATGCGTGATGTCACGAAAATTTCAGACCCTTTTTTAGTGTGCCCCCGACCATGACAACAACCTCGCATGCAATCAAATCGAACACTAACTAAAGGCACCTTCTTTGTTTGATTAGACCAAATCTTAAGACTGACTTTTCTGAAAGTGTGTGGTTGAATCGGTGTTGTCGCTGTTTGTTGCTGTTGCATTAATGCAAAGGTCATGCGTGCATCTTCTCCCGGTTCCACCATCATGAGGAGTGTTTGCCGCGTCCTCGTTGCCTGCGACAAATTCAAAGGAACACTAACCGCGGCACAGGCAAACGATGCCGTCGAGCGCGGGATAAGGTGCTTAAGCATACGTGATATTGGCTCGGGTTTTTTTTTTGTGTGCTGTCTCGTTGCCTGAAATCCGTTGCACGTCATGTATCTGCCACAGGAAAGGATTTTGAAAACGTTATTAATGTGTCTGCTCAATGGAATATTGTTTCTGTTTTTTTAAGACGGTGCGTTTTAGATGCTGACGTGCAGAAGATCGCCTTGAGTGATGGCGGAGAGGGATGGCTCGCGTCGCTCACGGGACCACTCGGTCTGACACGGCACACGGTCACGGTGACGGGCAAGTTGCACATTTGTCTCACCAAACACACATGTTGCCCGTGAGAAACTGAATGTGATCTCGTTAGTATGGATGCAATTCGTCTATGTACGGTGCTCCTCGTAGAGTCTGTGGGCATGGAGCTTGGCACTGACTTGAAACCTGCATCTTTGCCGTGTTGTTGTGCATATGCAGGGCCTGCCGGCTCACAGGTCGAGGCGGAGTATGGCACTGGCAGGGATGGGCTTGCCGTTGTGGAAATGGCGCTCGCGTCAGGTGAGGATTCCATATCGATTATATGATGCCCTGATATGCGCAACTACCTGTTGTTGTTGCTGTTGTTGGACTCTGAATGAGTGCGGACATGTTGTGTGTGATTTGCATCTATCCTATAATAAGCCCTCCCTCCGTCATGCGCACGCCACATTCGCCTCAAACATAGGCCTGGAAATGGTGCATGGCCCACAGCGCAATGCTATGAACACAACGTCGAAGGTATGCAGTTTGGGGGGTGCCGCATTGGTCTATGTTTGTCGCTGTGTGTGTGTGGTAAGTGTCTGTGTGTCAAATCCGATCGCCGCTTTTGCGTGCGCCTCTGGACTTTTAACCAATATAATAACACAAACCACATTCCACTTTCATGTTTGTCTTACCTTCGCAGGGCTTCGGTGAACTGATTAAGGTGTGTGACGACGGTTTGACTCGGCAAAAATTGCTTTTTTGGCGTTGCATTCATTAACTTCAACGACCAAACTGCATTTTGAATGCCGCACCGTGTGTGTGCATAGCGTTGCTTTGGTGGCATTGTCCATACTCTTGAAGCTCCTCCCTCATCAATGCATCCCCGCACCGTGCCCTGTCAGACTGCCTATGATCGCGGATGTCGCAAGTTCCTTCTTGGCATTGGTGGAAGTGCAACCAACGACGGTGAGTGTCATAGTCACCTTAGTTCTCTTTATGGCAAAACGTGTGTATGAATTTCATCAGTCTCACAGTGAACGTGTGTCGGTATTCAGTCCTCACAATGACAATGCGTGCTGTGTGTAAATTCGTCCTCACAATGAGAACGACTATCTGCCTTTAATTGTGTTTCGTAAGTGTTTCGATGCGGAAGAAGCAAGCCGCGTTTACGTTCTTATTGATAATGATACACGCAAAAATAAACAATCCACAGGTGGCTTGGGGGCGTTGCAAGCACTTGGAGTCCGCGTTGAGGTGGACAACGGCGATGGCACAACGTCGTTTCCAGACCCTGTGTACGGGAGACACCTTCTCTCCCTGAAAAGTGTTTCCCTTCCGAGCCCTCCACTCGATGGCCGGGGCCTGCGGGCGACGTTACTCCCAGGGGCGGAATTTCAGATTGCATGCGACGTAACAAACCCGCTTGTTGGCGAGAACGGTGCCACTCGTGTCTTCGGCCCACAAAAGGGAGTTGTGTCGCTTCCCGATGGCACTGGGGATGGCGATCGTTTAGAGGAAGGTATGCGTCGGTTTGCTTCCTTACTCGTCGCTGGTGGCTGGCGCGATGTCCAGACTTTACCTGGTGCGGGTGCCGCGGGTGGTATCGGAGGTGGATTTGCGGCTGTCCTCGACGCCGACCTAAGAAAGGTACGCTGAGTGCATGTATCTTGTGAGTTATACTAAGGGGTGCCGTTGCACATTCCACTCATCAATTTGATAAGTGCAGGTGTGGTTCTCTGCTGACCTTATGTTTGTTTAATGTGTGTATGTGCGTGTGTGTCTTGTGCGCATTGTGACAGGGCATGACCATTCTGTCGGATGCATTGGAACTGGAAAGTCACGTGGCCAATGCAGACTTCGTAATCACAGGCGAGGGCAGTTACGACTTGCAGACGGCGGGAGGAAAAGTTGTGTCTCACGTGAGTTGTGTTTGTGCATTTTGTAGTAGTGGAGTTTATGGACACGCCTGAGAGACTGGGTTGATTCCAGCATGTCTGCTGAGCAGTGGGTGCCGCAATATGTGCGGTGCGTTTTCTTCGCTTGTCTCGCGTCGCATTGAATGTTTTTGAACTTGATCTCTCTCTTTTTGGGGAGTGTGCACTGCTCTCTACTCGTTCCTTATTTGGTTGCTGCTTGTGGGTCGTCTGTCATTGTGTTGTAATCGCGGTTGAATCACTAACTGAAGAACCTTTTCTTTGTCTGTCTGTGGTTAAATGTCGTGCATCAGGTGCTTGAACTTGGATTGAAGCACAATGTCCCTGTTGTCGTCGTCTGTGGAGTGAATAAGGTGGGTGTGGGTGGGCCTCGCTGCTGAGCACGGCATGTCATGCGAAGAGTGATGAGTGAAGATGAGGAATGATGATGACGCCGGGGTTCTGGATTGTCAATCTTGCTTTTTTTCCCTCTTTTACGGTAGTTGGCTGTTTCGTGCTTGTTCTGCTAAATGGTAAATCGGATCATTGGGCTTATGTGTGTGCCATTCGACAACTGCTTTTTCTCCACTTTTTTGAATTCATGTGGAATACCCGCCCAATCAGTTACCGCCAGAATCGCGGAGTAACGCATTTGATATGGTGTCTCACTATGGCGTGGAGAAGGCACTTGGGGACTCTGCGGGCTGTTTGGAAGCCCTCGTCGTGGATGAGTGGGACAGTTTTCGGCTGCGTGCGGACATTTCGGCATGACCAAAGTAGTAACGGTTGATGTAACAGATTAAATATACTTTACGAAATCTCGGAATTTTCGTGTTTAACTTTTTGCGCATTCTTCCGTCGGAAGGGAAGTTTGTTGACGGTCATGAGACACAATGACTGCAACCTTTAACTGCATTACAAGAAGGATGACACGCTGCCATCACACTGTTGACAAAAGAGTGTCGCAAGGAGGGAAGAGCCTCAGTGTGTTTTAAAAAACCTCAGAAAAGTAAACATTAGGTGGGTTGTTATTAGATGATCATTGAATTTATCCGCACTCACAACGCATACTGTCGGCCCGGCGGTCGTGTGATCAAGGGAGTTCGAAGACTCTAATCTTCAGACGGCAACTCGAAGGCTCATCCGAGACTTCGCACACATTCGAATTCGCTGTCGTTTGAAGACCTTTTGTCCGTCGTTTTCTTACTTTTTGTTTGTTTTTGTCGCTCTTGCTGCGTCAGTGGTGCGTGTCTCGCACCAAAATACAGTGGAAGATGCCCCTCACAAACACGGAACTCCTGGCGACATTCGTCCAATTCACATCACAAACCGCCGGTCGTGATAAAATTTACAGGTGTGTGTGTGTGCTCTTGCAATTGAACTCATTGGTACCTAAGTTCTTGCAATGATCTACTTTCGTTTGTTCCGGATTTCGTATGAGCTGCATAATGACTCGGATGTATTTCGTCGCATACATTGCATAGGCAGTCGGGAGTATCTTCTACTTCTCTTCTCAATCATCGTTGTTGAATATCGGCTGTATTTTGTCCGCAGAACGCTGCAATATGTGTCCAAGATTCTTGGTGCCCACTACGCGGGGCAGAAGGACATGAAGTTGACGATCGAAAAGCTAAGCAAGCTCGAAGGGGCACTGGGACAGTCGCGAAAGTGTGGGTGCTGTTGTTGATGTTGGTGGATGTTGACGAGCTCAAAGTGTGTCGCACAGCTGGACTGACGGTCAATGCTGACTGATACGCAGTGGCTCATATGCCAATTCTCGCCTTGTACATGCACGCACACACACGAACGCACATACACGCACACGCCACGCACACGCACACATACATGCACGCTGGATGTGCATGTCTCACATCATCGCTGATGAATCAAATGGCATCTAAACTTGTGGGTCGCACGCAGTGTTCCGTCTTTTCAAGAGCCTCGACTTTGTGCAGGTCATTGTGAAGAACCACAATCATCCCGATACATTCCTCCGCGTGGCCATTAACGCACGTGCCGCAAGTCTCGCGGTGTGGCTCATATTCGACCACATTGTGTGGGCCGCGAAGGTCGGACTGGTGGGTTGCCCAGTCTTGTCTGCATTTTGCTTGTTGTCCAGTCTTGTCTGCTTGCTTAGCTATGTTCGTGGTACATGTACCCATTTGCGCGGTGTTGGTGTTGTGTCTTTTGTCAACGTGTGCATGCATGGAGACTGACGCACGCAATATCAATTGCAATGTTCTGGTGCGGTGATGGGACACTGAATGGTGACACTGCTCACGTGAGACAAGCACGTGAGGGAGGAACCTAATGTATTGCAACAAGGATTCACGTCAATGTCGTAGACGCTGAGCCCATGGACTCCCGTTTGTTTCGAAGATGTTCATGCCAAAAAAATGCACATACGTGGGGGCCTTACACATGCACACGCATGCGTCACCCTTCACACAGATTTCCGCGGATACCGCACGATGGACGCGCGTGAGCAGTCGTTTTTGGCTGTTTGCCCTTGCCGTGGCTATTGCCAAGGACATTTACGTTATTAATGCCGCAAAAGAGAAGGTGGGGATCACCGAATACTCCACACACCCATTCCTGTGTCCGCAACGTGCCATCTCTCATAGTTCCAGTTCTGTTATTCCATTGCTCACACTCGCCTCACTGTTCTTGGGATGGTGGGATGCCCTGAGGTGCTGCCTGTGAGGCATGTTCGCATCTGCAATGTTGTGTTTTGCGGTTGTAACGGCAACTGATGCGGATATTAATGGTGGTTTTTAATTCTCTGTTCTGTCACATGCACACTGTGCACACACGATCGACAGGAGCGAAAGGCGAAGGGCGGGTCCCCGCAACCTCTGTATCCGACCAACGCAGAGCAGAAGACTCTCTACCTCGACCTCATTCGGTGCGTTGTGTGCTTTTTTTTTTGGCGTGTATGCTGATGTATCTGTGTTAGTGTGTCTTTGTGTGTGTGTGTGTATGTTTGCGTGTGTGGTACTGCCGATTTGTCTACACGTGTGGAGGCCTTGATGTCATCGCTCTGCGCTACACTGTGGCTATTGTGGACGCGTGCGAGCCGTTTACATTGTCCATCGACTGCAATCCTCATGCGTCTCACTGAAGACAGTAACATGATGCTCTTCACACTCTCATGACATCGTTGTTCATCCTATTCATTCTTGTCGAATGCGGGTATTTTTCGACATATTACCTGCCGCACTTCAGGGATTCGTTCGACATTTTCCTCCCGGCCTCTACTCTCGGATATGTGCAATTGTCGACAAGGAGTGTTGGAATTGTTGGCCTCGTCTCCTCCCTCATTGGCGGCTACCAGCAGTGGCCCAAGTTGAAGACTGCTTGATGGATGGGATACGTGTGTTGCCTTGAAACGGCAGCGTCGTCGGTGAATCAAACTGGAAACGTCTCGCATTATTGCTGTTTTGTGCGTTGTGTTTAAATCAATCAATTGACAACTGAAGTCACTGTTTCCTGAACTGAGTTTTGCGTATCTGAATTGAGAAGATCCTTTTGTGTGAATCGGTCGCTTCAATGGTTTTCCGCACACACACACACACACTCCTGATTAGTGGCGGCATAGATATACACACACAGGCTGCCACTGAGGCGGCTTGGCCAGTGCTCAGGTTCGACAAAATAACATCGGAATTAAAAACCGACAGCGGTGGATACATTCCATGCTCTGCTGCACAACTGCTGTCTCTGAGATCCCGGCCATCGGTGCGAGCAAACTTCTCGCTCAATTGCTGGCTGCCCCCCTGGTAATCCACTCAGTGTTTGGCTAGATGGCAACACTGTCAGGTGACTTGTGCTCGCACATTAATGGCCATTCAGTTACAGCAGGAAACGCACGCCAGACCGATATGATTACGAAGCCAATCCGCGAAATTCGCACTTACGCACTTATTTATATACTTAATCGCTCTAAATTCCCAATCGTGACATGCGCCTCATAACACGCCGAACTTGTTACTGTTAAACAAAAAATAAATTTTTTCAGACTTTTAAAAAACGCACAAACAACTGAAGCGTCAGGACATTTTGTAATAATCATCACATCGGCAGCACCGGACGAGTTTGCCGTGGACGTGCAGGTCATTTGTTCGGACCGTCGTCGTCGCCAGAATCGTCGCCCACCAAGCCCTCCACCTCGCCATCGTCGCCACCAATTGCCTTCCAAAAGTTCATCGCAACTTGCTCTGCGAGAAGCCTCCGCTCGTTATCAGGGAGATTTTTGGCCCTCTCTGTGACGTGCAGTTTTGTGTGTGTGTGTGTGTGTGCGTGTGTGTGTGTGTGCAATCAGCAAATTAAAAAAAACGAAGGCAAAACGCACTTGTAGAGTACCACCACAGTTGAACAACCAGCATATGCGCACGCACAAACGTCACTGCATTTTGCGCCAAAAACTACAAAGCACGCTAATGCGCCAACAAACCAACCAAACAGATAAACAACAAAATAAAGCAAACGTACACACCCTTCAAGTTCATAATGTTCATGAACATCTGGTCAAAGTTGCCGCCGGCGCCGCCCTCGGCGTCTTCATCGTCTGAAAACGCCTCGAAATCATCGCCGTCATCGCCCGCTGCACCGGCACTCGCGGATATGAATTTCTCTGCAATTGCAGGGAGCCGCGCCAAAACGCAAAGTTAAACTAGATATAAAGACATGGACCCACTGGGTTCGCAACAAACGAACGAACCGCTGTGCGGTTTTACACGTCAACTTACAAATGTAAAGAATAACGCAGACCCACACAATCCCCCCCCC
>CALSCR010001723.1:0-18207 GCA_943704495.1 Pigoraptor chileana
GTGTGTGTGTGTGTGTGTGTGTGTGTGTGTGTGTGTGTGTGTGTGTGTGTGTGTGTGTGTGTGTGTGTGTGTGTTATTTGAGCCGCACCCACGCATCCACCACACCCGCGGCCGTCGATCTCGCCAATATCCCACAGTCACAAGTGCACATGCATCTCAGTATTGCCTTTCGGAGTTCAATCGTTCTGAAGCGATTGGCACGAAAACCACAAGACACTGTGTTGGTACAACTCCATTCTGAGAAAAGTGCATACCATGATCTGTTTCACCACTGTCTCTGAGTAGTGGCAACAGGACAGGTCACCGCGACCACCCCGGATGAGCGGCAGGGTCAATAAACTGATCTTTATATTCTTGCACATTGTCACATATATGCAGGGGAGGTACTTAACCACGCACACCTGTGTAATAAGTTGTCACCCACCACAGTATCCTGTTTGTGCAGAGTTCGTGTTTCGATTGTGCTGCTTTTTCCCCATATTTCGTCATCACACCATAGTTTTCACAAAAGTGTTGCCCGCATCCTGCGTACCCTCCAACCAACCGAGTGGCATCCCAACCGGATGCGCCGCCCTTGAAAGCATCGGTGGTCGGTCGACCTCACTCGTGGATGGTGCTTTGGTATGCTGCTTATTCCCAGCAAGTGGGCGCGGTAGCACGTGTTTGAGGTGCGACTTGGTTCCTCCTCTTGTTGGATCCGCGGGTGTAATCGCCCTGTGATGACGCAATCATGAGCCTCTCGATCGACTGGACACGGCTGACGGCGGCGCACGCAAAAGGGGCGCAGGACTTCATTAATGCCCGCCTTGCGGAGGTGGAGAGACCAGACTTCATTGGCGACATTGTGCTCACAGACTTGGACTTTGGGAATGAGCCGCCGTCGATTGAGATCGTCGACATAACCGATCCCTTTGAGGAGCTGTTCCGCGATGCACAGTCGGACTTTGGCCACTTGGACGCCGACGACTCTGACACGGCGAGCGTGTTTAGCATCGGGGGCTCCTATGCAAATGGCAGTGGCATGAACACCCCGCGGGAGACGCCGCCCTTTGCGTCGACCTCCCTGGGCCATGCGCACAGCCCGATTGGCCTGCGCCCAGCGGACCCCTTCCGCCCGCGAACGTCGAGTCAGATGAGTGACACCCACGCCTCGTTCGGGCCGGACGGCGCCTCTTTCGGCGGTGTCAGTGCGTCGCTGAGTGGGGCTGCGAATGGGGCGCCTGGCGCAGGCCCCCTGAGCCAGAGGGAGACTCCCGATGCTCCTGCCGACGAGAGATATACCACCGCCCCGGAGCCCGGCGCAGCGCAGGTGGTCGTGCGTTTGCAGTACAAGGGCGACGCACGATTCAACGTGCAGACATCGCTTGTTGTGAACATTCCGACGCCGCAGTTTATGTCGTTGCCGATATCCCTTGGGCTGAGGCGGCTGCAATTCGAGGGTGAGTACTTATTTGTTTGTCTGCGCGCGTCTGTTTGTTGGCTCATATGACCGCAGTGTGCGTCTGTTTGTCCGTGTGCATGCCGCTCTTGTGTGCTGTTCCCCTGTGGTGAGTCTGCACGCGATGGCACGTGCGCATACACTGCGGACACGGGGCGTATGTGTTTGTTGGCTCGTGGCCGTAGTGTGCGTCACAGTGAGGCCTCATGTCAACTCTCCCGCATCTGTGCATTGTGCACACGCAGGCCAGGCCATTATTGTATACCGTCCAGACAAGTCGGTGTGCTTCTCGCTGTTACCGCGTCCCGACAACACCAGGCAAGTGGCCCTCGTGTGTCTACCGTCCGTTGCTCTGCATGTGCACACACTGTCACTCCCTCCGAATCCGTGCGTGCATCCATCTGTCCACCATAGTGATTGCCACCAAACGCCCTTGGCAGTAACTCCACTCTCCCCGTGGAGTTGTGTGTGTGTGTGTGTGTGAAACTTTTGGGCAAATCCTGATCACACGATATCCTCCTTCATGTACATAACAGTTCACTCCGCGAGATGCGACTTGAATCAAAAATCGGGGATGCAAACAGAGAAGGTGTGCATATCGTATATGTCTGTGTGTGTGTGTGTGTATGTTGCCCACTGCCCTTCTTGTCGCTTCCAGTCCTTACGCGGTGCACTAATGAATGACCATGCGACCCACACACACCCCCCCCCTCCCCGTCGACCTGCCTAATGCAGTGCTGCAGAATGTGGACCGGATTGAGAAGTTTATTGTGGACACTCTCCGCAAATTGATGCGGGATCACATTGTATTTCCCAACAAACACACTGTGGATTTGGCAGAGAAGCGGCCTGTGGATTCGGACGAGTTCGACGGCGACTATGACGGGGCTGTGCGATGACACGACGACTCGTGCATATCCACTCGCAAAAGCGTGAATGTGTATTTTTTTTAATCTCAGTGTGTTGTGTGTGTATGAATGCATACACTTTCTTACCCCGCCTGAATGTGCATTGATGCGCTCACACAAGGAAGACCAATAAAGAATTGAAAGACAAACACGATTTTATTTTATTTCCCGAAAAGACATGAATCTACCACTCAACAGTCAGGGCATTTTTTACGCATGCAACCTGCGCGGATGGAATGAGAGGCTGACATGTGCAGCGAATACAGGAAGCTGGAACCCCTGTCTATACTGAGAGGCCGCGACTAACTGGTGTCGTATTGCCACACTTTTCTGAGATCTATTTTTGGTTCACAAGTGTGTTTGCAATAAAGTTTGGTGCGTTTCATACGAATAAGATTGACAAACTGAAGCCCGTCAGTCGTCTTCCGAACACATTACGTCTCAGATAGTGTCACTTGAAACAATGGACGGAGAATTCTGCGCGAGGCAGAGAACTTGTTTGGGAAGAGTCTTAGTCCCTCTTCGTGCGTCTTGGTGGCATGGTTCGCGAGATAGTCTTCCAGATCTTCCATGGAGGCGACAGTATAGAGCACGGAGAGCTGGCCTCGTCCATCCACAGCATCCAGTTCACAAACTTCGTACCCTTGAAAGCCCTTATGTTCGAGCATATGGACAATATGAGCGAAAAGCCAGTCTGTACACTGGCAAGTCGGCCGTGAATCAGTGACGCTAGGCACATCCGATACATGCAATTCATCAAGGCATCCACATGGTAAGTGAGTGCATGTGTGTGTGTGTGTGAATGCACTCGAATTCGTTTTACAGCTGCGTACGGCAGTGTATATTATACTGCGTGGCATGTGTTGAGTTTTAGCTATTCTCAGCCGACAGAGTTCGCACCTTTGTATGCGCTTAATGTGTCGGCGTCAACCGATAGATTAACCTCGTAATAAACAAACATTTTCGTTACAGCGATAGATTAACCTCGTAATAAACAAACATTTTCGTTACAGCGATGTAAAACAGATCCTCTGCAAAAGAAGAAAATGTGTTGATTAATATTCTGCAATCAAAAAAAGATTGACTGTTACGGTGCAAAGTATAAAGTCGTTTGGTGACTGACCCACTTTGGTGACGTCATTGTTCTGGATGCAAAAGAGGGTAAACACGGTAAACAAGGTCTGACGGTCGCACAAACACTCGCCACGCACGGCACACACAACCCCCTGACACGGCACACACACTCGCTATCTTCCAATCCTTTTTGGGTTCCAAAAAAATTTCGGTTAAAACATCGTGAAAGTGCCTACCAAAAGCCTTTCAAGGACCAGGGCACTATTGCGCACTGCTACATTTTTGTTCAGTACCGCGACTACGTGCGCACACCACCATGGCGATTCCCTTTCACCGGCGGATTGAGACTGCCGCCGTCCTTCTGTGGGCGCTCTTCACTCCGCTGTCGATCGGCTGCTTTGTGGTCCTGTGCCTGCTTCCGCCCGCGTGGCCCTTTCTGCTGTGCTATCTTGCGTGGATGACACTTGTCGACAGCAATGCCCCAAAGCGCGGCGGCCGGCGGATCGGATGGCTCAGGTGTGTGCGTAGTCGGTTATATTTATCTTGCGTCTGTGTGTGTGTGTTTGGGTGTATGTGCGTCTGGATGCCAGTATATATGTGTGTATGCGTGCCTATGTGTCATGTGTGCCTGTGATGTTTCGCGTGGATTGTTCGGCTCGAGTCCTTGAGCATGACGATCGTATTCATCGAAGTCAGTGTCGGCCATATATTGATGCTCTGCGGCACTACGCTGTTTATGATGCGTAGGCGGAGCGTGTGGTGGAAGCTTTTCCGCAACTACTTTCCCGTGTCGCTCATCAAGGAGTGTGAGCTGGATCCGGCGAAGGGGCCGTTTGTTTTTGGATACCATCCTCATGGTGTGTGGATTTGTATTGGACTGCACTGTTTTTTCTCTCACTTTAGCACAGAGAAGAAGAAGACGGAAGGGATAGGGTGGTGAGGTGGACGTCAATGGCGAATTTGCAACAATTCTCGTGCGAATCATAGGAAGAGCTATATTACTCTCGGTGTTACTTTGTGTGGACACGGCTCATACACACACACACACACACACACGTATACTGTATACATACATACACACCCGCCGCGCAAGCACAGGCATCATCAGCATTGGTGCGTGGATAAATTTCGGGTCAGAGGCGACTGGCTTCAGCAAGCTCTTTCCCGGCATATGCTTGCACCTCCTCACGCTCGTCACCAACTTCAAGATTCCGTTTATGCGCGATTTTCTTCTTGGAATGGGCCTGTGCGATGTGAGCAGGGAGTCGTGCCACTACATTCTCGGGAAGGGAGCGGGCTCCGCACTCATGATTGTCGTTGGCGGAGGTGTGTTCCAGGGAGAGATCTCCTTTTCTCTGTTTTCGTCGGTCACTGTTGCTACTTATTCGTCTGTAGCTACTGTTTATTGTTGAATTGCTGTGCTGCATTGACCTGCCGAGTCGTCAATCAGCCGACATTGGATTTGCGGTGGGAATGTCGCTTAATAACCACGTTTGCAATTGACACAAAGAGGGTTCAGATATACTTACTGAGTTCGGCAGAGAGGTTAACGTACTCGGTCTGGTCAATGCAGTGCCGCCATTTTGCCCAGTGACGATGGGTGTCATGGGTTGAGATGTGCTCGAAGGCATACTAACATTGTATGCGATTTGGATCCCTGCAAATGCGCTGCCACGAAATTGCGCTGCCACAAACACACACACACACACACACACGCACACACACACACGCACATATATGTATATATATATATATATTCCGTGCAATTGACTTCTGAAATCAGCTGCGGAAGCTTTGGACGCACGCCCTGGTACATTTGATCTCACTCTCAAGAAGCGCAAAGGATTCATCAAGATTGCCATGCAACATGGGTGTGTCTTGGTGTGTGTGTGTGCGTGTGTGTGTATGCCTGTCATGGCATTCAGTATGTCCCGTGTGTTTTTTATTTGGTGTATTAGTCAGTGTACATGCCATGTGAATGCATGTGCATGAAATAGGTTTGGTGAGGTGTATGTATGTATCAGAGTGGATCAGTGACCATTTTTGATCTTCTGTGGCTAATGTGTCATGGGATGTGGTGTGTCTGATGCCTACATCCAGGGCCTCGCTGGTGCCTGTCTTTTCGTTTGGCGAAAACGACTGTGAGTGGAACTGAATCGGGCCAATCCTTCAGAGTGATGGACACGTGATGCCGTTGATGAACAAGCAGCAGTGGCCAGCTTGCTGGTGGCTCGAAACCAACAGTAGCAGCAGATCTCAGTGTCTGCTGTAAGCAAAACACACATCTGTACATGATGTGTGTCATGCGTTTATGCATGTGTGCGTGTTTTGGTGTGTCTATGTCTCATTTCATTTTATTTTATATTATGTATATGCGGGGGGGGGTGTTGTGGTTGCCTTCATTGTGTTTGGATACCATCCACTAGTGTTCACACAGGTTGAGAATCCTCGTGGATCGCGGCTGCGACAGTGGCAGAGTGACCTCCAGCACTTCCTCGGTGAGCTATTATATCGTATACTGTACTCGCTCTAGTCCCACGGTCTAATCATTCTGCCGCCCTAGTTGCTACCCCTTGCCTTCACCTGGTGTCTCAACTGGTCTCGGCAGCATTTTGTTTTTGTGCACATCTCTTTTTCATCGGGCGCCGTGGTGCATTATTCTGCAGTTGTTTGGTGAAATATGTGGAATGGAATGGTGCCGATTGCCTCTCTGCAAGTGCTTTGCAAGTTTCAGTGCATGCATGCCTATTATTACGCTTGTACTGTGTTGGCAGCAACTGTACTGGCAGTGCACCTGCGTTGCGTTGATGGATGCTAGTCTTTCATTGTACTAATCTTTCATTGTGCTGACATTGACAGCACACTGTTCTGCATGCTCATTTAGTTTGAATGACTGATTCGGTCCATATGTGCAGGCTTTTCGGCGCCCCTCTTTGGTGGACGTGGTGAGCATACCGCCGCCTTCAACTGACCCATTAATGCACCTGCTGTGCCCCCATTCAACTGCATTTGATTGAGCTGTTTCATTTTGTGTCTCCCTTACTTTTTCTTCTTCTTGCTGCCATGATCAGACTGGCATGGTGTCAGATGTTGCACAACAGCTGCTTTCAATGAGGTCATGCTGCATGCACATCATATGATTGCTCATGTCCGTGTCGCGCGCATGACTCTTGTTGCCCCGCATTCAATTCCATGTGCGCCGGATGGTGCAGTGTGTTTGTTTCAAGTTGAGTGTAATGCCTTGATTGTTCTCTGTCGCGCACTTACTCTGATCTTCACATCTGCCTCATGATACCGTAACGTCACCCTCTGTCATGGCAACTTCGCGATCAACCATGACGGACAGGCGTTTTTAGCAGGAACAACTTTGGCTTCCTCCCCTTCCGCCATCCCATCGTGACAGTCGGTGGGTGTCATGTTAGCAGCTGAGCTGATTTCATCCCAAATGCACTGGCATGCGATTTTTGTGTTGTTCTCGTCTCATGTGTAATGTGTGCGTACAGATAGTGTCTAGAGCATGCAGTGGATTTGTTTGTGAAATCTTGGCTTTTCTTATTCAGGCTACGACTGCAGCAGCTGTAAGTTGGCGCCATTCGTTACTGAATGGGGTGCAATTGCCGACCTGCGGTGACTGCAATGTGACAGTCGTGGGTGCTCTTATTGTATCATGTCAATGGTGCCGTCGCCGTGTTTGTTTTGGGTACTCATTTGAAGTGGCACTTTGCCCCGCATTCGCGAACTCTGACTGGTGTGACCACGGGACACACCTTCCATGACTGCAACAGTGGGGACGCCCATTCCGACGCCAAAAACCGCAAAGCCAACAGACGCGCAGATTGACGAATATCATATGAAGTACACTGCCGGACTGACGGTGAGTATCAGTGTGTCGCTCTTTTTGACTCCACTAGAGGCCATCCTCAGGTTGAATGATTCCAGTCAGTCATGGCAGTCAGGGATGAGCCCATGACAGATTCGTCTGATAATTAACTAGTGCCTTAGGATTCACTACTTTCATACATGCCGAGCCTGAGGGTGTGACGGAAATGCCGCACGTCCAACTCCCGTTAAACCGAATGCACGCAGGCCATATACGAAAAATACAAGAACCAATACGCCCCCGACAGGAAGTCAAGCCTGCGCATCGTTGAATGACGGCCGGACCAATGTAAAATATGAAATCAATGGGCAACTGCAGTGACAGTGAGGAGCTCAACACACTGCTGAATTAAATGTGCCGAGCTCCCGGGGGTTGCCGTATAATTGTACGCAAACCGCGTGATATTTCGCGCTGCATGCCCAATTCTGTCATACAAATAGGGCACCAATACACACCAATCAACTTATACAATTTCGTCTGCCGCAGCGAAGTCAACGTGTTTATGGCACTTGTTGTCGTACGATGTGCCACCTTCGCGGCATTACACCCGCAGACAGCACACATGCACGGCATCCGCGCACACTTGCGCCACTCATTTCCTCCGCCTTGCAAACACTTTCCCGCGCCCCTGTGACGCCGCACCACGCACAACAGCCATCTCTCCCCGTCGCCGTTCGCCACCCGACGCCGCAGCACTCGCGCGGCCGCCGTCACCACCGTCGGAGCGGGGGCGTTTTGCTGGCCTGTCACCGCCACTGCCACCCGCACGACTATCGCCACGTCCACGCCCACGTCCACGCCCGCGTCCACCGCGACTGCCACGGGCCGATGGACGATGCCCGTCTTTACCGCTCCTGCCACCATCGAACATACCTGCGCATGGCAATGTCAAACAACAAACAAACAGCAAAATGATAAACAACGAGCGAATGAGAAGTGTCTCAAAGCGGGACGGGAGTCGCAGCACAAATCTCCGCAAGTATCCGTCCATACCGGATGATTCAGCAAAAGAACATACTTATAAGAACAGCTATTCATCACAAAGACAATGGGACAGAAAGACAGAAAGGAGACCACAGGAACCATGGTACAAAGCGCACCCTCTTCAGGTTCGGCTCCCACAGCCTGGCGGTAGTATGCGGCATCATCGTCTGATGAGATCGACTTGACATCTGCACCCCAAAGTCGAAAGGAGAACCAAAATACTCAGCGCGGTGCAAACGGCACACAAACAGTCCATCCCGAAAAGCACATTCATGCAAGCACGCACTGCGACAAGTGCTGAACCTCAAACACAATTGCACAGGACACTAGCCGGTGACGAGGGGGCACGGATCAAGCAGAGACAACATCGCAACTGCGCCAGCCGTGGGGACTGTCTGGGCACAGCACACCACAGAACAGCATGCCACGCACCATCCGGGTCGCCGCCGTCACCGCGCTCCTCGCTCTCGTCGTCGCTGTCGCCGTCGGCGTCGTCGCCACTGTCGGTTCCGTCGTCATCACCAGTGCGCTTGCGCTTGCGGTCCATGCCGCCGAGGCACTTTTGCTTGTGCGAGTCCTGCGCAGCCTTCTTGGCGGCGACGTTCCGCTCCTGCATGCGACGGCGCTCCTCCTTGAGCTTCTTCTTCTCATCGCGCAGCTTGGCTGTTGCGGCAACCTCGTCCGGCGTTTTCGATACTGAGACACAAGGGGAACACCGAAAACAATACGTGATCGGAAAGTTAGTGCTGCGTTAATACGGGAAACAGCTCTCTTACTCGCAAGATGACGGTGAAAGGACGCAACGAATAAAACATGTAACACAATAGAACGAAAATGACGCAAACATGGCACACAGATATACACCACGGAGGAGACAAATTAAGACGCCAGCACACACACACACCGAATTCGTGGTGAATGATCTCTCCGTCGCACATTCCCGCTTCGATTTTGATGATTTTGAGGGACATACGCGGCCCAATTTCAGAGAGACGGATGGCGCTCTGCTTCTGCGACTCATTGCCACGGCCGGGCACCCTTTGTGGCAGCACAACACGCGAGTCCTCCCCATCCTCCACGTCACTCTCCGATGCCTGCGCGTTCCTGCGCAGACAACAGTCCCATCGTTGTTGTACATGTGTGCGCGTGTGAAGGCGGACGGAAAAAAAATCGAAATGTCGCCACGATGAGTTCTTGTGGTGCACAGACATGCCTTGTTGTGCTTCACAAAGCAAAACGGATACAAACAAGAATGCACAGCCCCCCCCCCCCCCCCCCCCCCACAGGGGTAATGTCCAACACACATGGGACAGGGATTGAGATTCACAAACAATGCCCAGAAGGGACGAGACAAACAAACAGATAAACCGACAGTAGGTGACGTACTTGATGACGTATTCGCTGATATCCGAGAGCTCGTTAAGATTGGGAATCTGGGTCTGCAGCAGACGCTTGACACTCTTGGTCATCCCCACAGGTTGCGCGCCGATCTTGTAGTGGCGAAGATCAATTGCCTTCGTCTCACTGTTGTAGTTGAGCAGGACACACCGGCGGATGCTCGCAAGTTTGACCTGCACATGCACAAGAAAGAGGGCAGGGGAGAGATTTTTTACTACCAGTCAGAAGAATGCAATGGAGTCCACGAGATGGGGTAGATACATAGATGTAGGATTCAGGTCAGTGTCTTAGGTGCTGTGCCCATGGACTCCACAGGGTAGATAGATACAGAGCGAAGCAGAATTCAAGTCAGTGTCTTAGCCCATGGGGTTCACAAGTGAGAGAGAGGAGAGAGGAAAGAGGAGAGAGATGTAGAATTCAAGTCAGTGTCTTAGCCCATGGGTTTCACAAGTGAGAGAGAGAAGAGAGGAGAGAGGAGAGAGATGTAGAATTCAAGTCAGTGTCTTAGAGGTGCTGTGCCCATGGAGAGAGAGAGAGAGAGAGAGAGAGAGAGAGCTAATGACAGTATAATTTGAGATATCAAGCCAAAATCAAAACAACAATTCAATGGCAGTGCCTTCACAAGTAGCAACTCTGAGAACACACGATCAACCGATAGCAATAGGTGAGGAAAGCAAACTCGGCGTCAAAATCGCAGCCAACAAAAGACAACGCATATATACGCGAGCAAGCAGAGTAACAGCACAATGCAGCCATGTGCAAAAGCGCACCCACCGTCTCTATGCTTATTGAGGGAAACAGGTTCTGAAACATGGTAGTCATCAGCTTCAGGCTCTTGTCGTCACCACCAAAATTGTTCAAGACCAGCTGTTGGATTCAATCACAACATACAGTAAGTAACAAACATCCAAAGAGTGTGCAGATTGGCATCAACATGAGGCATTGCTGATCCTTACCAGTGGCGCCGTCCTGAGCTCTGCACTGGGTGCTTTGGGCTTCTTCTGGCTCGCAAGCACATCCTTGGCAAGTGTGTACTCTTCCACGCGGAAGTTGAGTGTCGGTCCTCGCGGCAGACGCGCAATGCGCAAATACGCACCGACATCCGTGCGTGAGAATATGAGGAAGTGGGAGACGCCGAGCGGCCCCGCAACGCTGACAAAGTCCTTCAGCACATTCCTGCGCTGCACACGAAGGCGGCTGGCCGTGTTCGGCTCCATCATCCGACGCGTGTCCACCATTAGCTGCGTGACGCTGCGACCGAGAAGTCCGCGGCGCATCACAAAGCTCTTCGGCGCGGCGGCAGCCACCTCGTCGGGGACATGGGTCCTCGTCTTCCTCTGTGGAGGCACAATAATAGGCAGGATTGGGTCAGTCGGCCACACATTTCTACACTAGCAACGCAGACCTAGGCAGCACTAAGAAATACGTACTCTGCGTGCCTTCCCCATGTCGAATAATTAAATTAGCACGGCGGTATAAACGAAGGAAAAAGATTAAGATTAAGTATTAAAATATGTGCACCTATGTGTGTTTGTGCGGTCCCACGTGCAAAGCAAGGGAAAATCAAGGCGAATCACGTGATCATCACCTGTGGGTTAAGCGAGAGCTCGGTGCGATGGAATTGCATCACCCTAAAAGTGCTGAGGTCAGCAGCATAAAAATCAAGTCCATAGTGAGTCCATAGTGAATGGGACTACCGAATAAATCATGTTTTTTGGTTGCATTGAAGGAGGGGCGGGAAAAACAACGGCAGTGTATCAGCTGTCTGTATTGCATTGTCTGCACTTTGTTGCCCCGGTGCGTGCAACGCCACACGGACCGCTCACTGCCGGGCGAGTGCGGTGCGTGCGTGTGACTGAGCGTGCAGTGTTAGTGTGTAAAGTAGCCATGCCATCAATCATCCGGTTGCATTGACAATCGCAAAGCGATTAACTTACAACTGAATCTCCGACCTGGTGACTGGACAGCGGGTTTGTAACCAAGGCAGTTTGTTGGGACGCCAGACTGAAAGAACTCATTTCGCTACTGACCGCACACTCAAACGTTGGAATGGCAGCAACAGAGCGGTTACACATGCTGCGCGGGGTGTCGCTTCCCATTGGGATGCCCTGCGGAAGGCCGTCGGATCCGCCAGACACGCACGGGACCCCGTCTCTGCTAGACTCGTTTGTGGATGATGGGAAAAGTATGCTCATGTCACTGTCGCGTCTACCGCCGGAGAGAGAAGAGGGCAATCGGGAGTACAAGGTAGGGAGTCTGTTCATGTGCGTCGGTTTATGTGTGTCTGTTTATATGTGTCTGTTTTTATTTGTGTCGTGTTTGTGTGAAGTTCAGGTCTGCACAGATTTCCATGTCGACATTGAATCATATCGAATTGTGCTCAACGGAGCTCCCATTGCCTTCATTCTGTCAACAATCGCACAGCTTAAGCTTGTTCAGCCGAGCCCCGAGCGACTGGAGCATCTCGTCACCCAAATGAAGTGGCGACTTGCAGAGGGGAATGGAGAGGCCCTTTATGAAATTGGCGTTGCAGACTGTGGGCGACTGGAGGGTCTCAACGACGACGACCTTGCCGCGTCACTCGACACACTCAGTGTGATGGCAGCGCGGAATGGCGCGACTATCCGCAGCGTTCGGCGAAAATCGGTCGAGTGTGGCTGTGCGGCAGAAGTTGCTGTGTCGAGGCTGCCGTTTGCGAACAGCCCCACCGAAACGCGCGTTGCAGTGCTCGGGAGTGTGGATGCGGGGAAGAGCACGCTGCTTGGAGTCCTCGCTCACGGCGATCTCGACAACGGACGTGGGAGGGCGCGCCTGAACCTATTCCGCCACAAGCACGAGATTCAGTCCGGACGAACCTCCTGCGTGAGCCACATTGTGATCGGATTTGATGGCGACGGTAACGCCATGCAGGGGGGCGAGTGCGGCGGGGCAGTCACACTTGGTGGACACACGGGGGCGTGGGATTCCGCGGCTCTGTCCGGTTCCCCCCCGACCGAGTCACCACGGATTGTTGCGTGCTGCGACCTTGCTGGCCATGAGAAGTATCTCAAGACGACCGTGTCTGCGCTGACGGGGCTGTGCCTAGAGTATGCGCTGTTGGTTGTGCCTGCCAACTGCGGAGTCTCTGCCATTGCGCGGGAGCATCTCGGACTCGCATTCACGCTCGGTATCCCCGTCGCAATCGCCGTCACAAAGTCTGACGTGGCATCGGAAAATGCGCTGAAGAAGACGCGGACGCAGCTTGCAACGCTCCTGGGCGCTCGCGGGACGGTTGTGTTTGTGGATGCGACCAGCACATCGCCGGATATTCCGTCTGTTGCAGGGGAATTCATGGAAAGAAGGTGCGTAAATGCTTTTCGTTTGCAGGTGGCTGCCACGCCCCTCAGACATGTGCCCGTACTCACCTGCAGTCCCCCTTCACCAATGTGCGCGCAGGGTCACTCCTGTCTTTATCGTGTCGAGTGTTTCCGGTACAAACATATCTCTGTTGCGCAAGTTTCTCGGCTGCCTTCGTCACCGCAGCCCCATAGACTCGACGCAACCACCGGAGCTCCGCATCGACGACGCATGGAATGTTCCGGATGTAGGTGTGGTTGTCTCCGGGACGCTGCAGGTCGGCTCGATATCCCCAGGGGACACACTTGCGCTCGGTCCGTGCGACGATGGCTCGTTTCTGCGGGCGGTGGTGGGCAGTATTCACAGGCAGCGACGCCCATCCGGGGGAGTCGGCGCCGGGCAAATGGCCGCACTGTCGCTGCAGGGAGTCACGCGAGATCTCGTGCGCCGGGGAATGGTGCTGTGCGATCCCCTCTTTGAGCTGCCGGCTTGCTTTGAGTTTGAGGCAGAGCTGCTCGTGCTGTGCCGCGATGCTGTGCTTGCCCCAAAGTACCAGGCGACGGTGCACTGCCGCGGGGTGCGCCAGACGGCGTGTGTAGTGCGAGTGGGCGCGGATGGACCGACGCTCCCCCTGTGCGCGGGTCTGGCTGGAGGGGACTGCAGCACGAGCAAGGCGTGCAAGGACTGCAGGGAGCCCGACGGACCGCCCCAGCAGCAGCAACTGCGCCATGGACAGAGGGGCGTTGTGCGGCTGCGGTTTGTGCGGCGGCCAGAGTGCATTGCCGTGGGGGCCCCGCTGGTGCTTGTGTCTTCGCGCACAAAGGCGAGCGGCGTGATCACACGCATTGTCCCCTGTGCTGCCGGCCCGTCGTGCGAGGTTGCGAATGCCCACGCCACGCACGTGTGCCCCGCCTGATTTGCCCCAAGTGGCTGGGTGCCGTCGTGTTGCTCACCGTGGCTGATGTGTTGTCGCTTGCGTGGTTGCGTGCTTTGGGTTTGTCGTTTGTGTTGCTGCCTGTGGATTCTATCGTCAATAAGACTTTTGAACGCAATATGCTTACCGCGTGTGGAGCGCGTGCGTATGGCTGTGGGATGAATGGGTCGACGAAACCATGGGGATGACCACTGTCATACTGAGTGCTCCTGGGTCTGTCGGGTTGAATTCAGTCATACACATTACGGATGGGTAGGGTTATCCGAGGATAGGGTTAGCTGAGAGCCCGCAGGGTAGGGTTACGAAAGGGTTGTTTTGATTGGTCCGGTCTGCAATTATTGTGTATGCGTGGCTGTCAAACAATTTGTCTAATCCTGATGGCACACATTGTCATCACTCCATGAAAGTGTACGTTCAACAGAATATCCTTGTTTGAAGGTCGTTCCACTATCCTTGCTGTGACTCCTTCTGGGCCGCAGCATTTTTGGTTTGTTTATTTGTTTGCTGGGAGGATGGGGCGTGTACGTGACGGTGCTGGCTCAAAGGCGGGCGGGTGCGACAAGGCATCCGGTTCGTCGTCGTCGTCGGGGGCAAATTGCCACTTCCACGTGGACATTGGCGCGCTTGGCGAGTGGGGTCACTCTGCCATGTACATTGCCTTTGCTCTGGCAATCGTTGTGTTCTCTGCGCGCGTCCTGCCCCGGCCCGTCCCGGCAACGGCAGCTGCGTCGGAGTTTTCGGAAGGTGCGTTTCTTTAAATGGCGACGCACACACACACACGCACACACACACGCACACACACACACACACACACACACGCACGCAAGCACAAACGCACTACATACAGTTCCTTTCGCACGCACAAAGCGAACATGACGATTTGCATTCCGGTGTCTGTTACTCCTTGTTCTGTTTTATTTGCTCCGCTTTTGGGTTTTTTTTTGATCGTCAGACTTGATACTTCCCCCGTTTTAACTGTGAAAATTTTATGTCAAAACGTGACCCATTTTTTTAATGCGAATTCGTCCACTTATCTTCCTTTGTGTGCCGTTGATATTTTGTTGTGCGTTCTTGCGTAGAGCGTGTCCTTGCCGATCTGAAGACGATTGTTGATCTTGCGTACAAGTACGCCGACACCCCCGTCGGGTCGTGCAGCCGGTCGGTCGGCCGCCTTGCCTTCCACGACTCTGCGCTTGACACGGGCCGATTTCTGATGGACTCCATCGACACCATCGTCAAAGGAGCGGATCCCGCGCTCCTCTCGATCGAGGTGCTTGCGACGTCGGCATCTCGCAGCTTCCGCTATCTCCCCCACGAGCCCGTGACGTACACATTTGATGGCCTCTACAACATTGCCGTGCGTGTTGTTCCGCGTTCGATGTGTGTAGCATCGACGGGTGGCAAGGGCAAGGGCACCGCCGGGGGCTCGTGCGAGGCAGTGGGCAGTGGCAATGGGACTGAGTCGCTGTCGGTGCTGATCTCGGCCCACTATGACACAGTATGCTACAGCCCCGGCGCCAGCGACAACGGCGTGCAGACGGCAGTGCTCTTGGAGCTGCTGCGTGCGTTTGTCGCCCGGGGAAGCCTCGATGGGCCCGTTGTGTTTCTCTTCAACGAGGCGGAGGAGTCGGGGCTGTTTGGATCGCAGGTGGAGTATTTCGGTGCCTGCCCGTTGCCTGCGCGTCGATGCATGCGAGTTGTGTTATGTGCGTGCATTTTGTGCCCCACCACAACAACCACAGTAACCCTCACCGACATACATTCACATCGATAAACCTCACACACGTTAATCGCTCATGTTTATATTGGCACCCTTAACGCACAGGCATTCGTCGGATCGCATCCCTTTTACTCTGACGTGGACATGTTCATCAATCTCGACTCTGGCGGCGGCTGGGGTCCGCTGAACGTTGTGCAGATTGGGCCGCACCGCACAGGCCTTGCCGCCCTGTATGCCGAGCACGCCCCATATCCGTATGGGACGGTTGTTGCGAGTGACATTTACCAGACGGGGATTGTGCCGTCGAACACCGACTTTCGCGTGTTCAGCGAGGCGGGTCTCTTTGGGCTGGACATGGTATACATTGGAGACGGCTTCACATACCACACGCCCATCGACGACCTCAGCCACTACGTTCCGGGATCCATCCAGGTGGGCAGGGGAGCGTGCGTGCATCAGCGTCACTCTCGCTCTGCTTGTTCTTTTGCGGATGTGCTGTGCAAGCACCGAAATTAATCCTTATCTGAACGCTCACTTATGCACGCACACACGCACGCACACACGCATGCAGCACGCTGGAAGCAATGTGTACGCCATCGTGCTCGCCCTCCTCCGTTCGCCCACCGTGGCACACGAACAGGGTTCGAGCATGTGGACAGACTTCCTTGGCATTGCATTCATCAACATTCCGCTGAAGGGCGTTGGCACAGCAGTCACTGCCGTTGTTGCTGTCGGCTCTGTCCTGGCGGGTTTCTTTACCGCTCGCCGCAACAAGACGCCCGTGACGACGGCCCTCTGCGGCGTGCTCAGCGCGCTTGTCTCTGTACTCGCGTCGTTTGTCGCTGGCGTTGCGCTTCCCGCCGCCGCCGGCTTTTTTGTTGCCAAAGCCAACACGTTTGCGTGGTTTGCGCATCCAGCACTCGGCTATGCGATGTTTGGCGGATGGTCGGTTGTTGGCATTGTCGCTGTGCAGATGCTCTTTGCACGGTGCTCGCGCTCAACGGCCACTGAAGGAAATGTGACGGCTGCAATTGCGGCGCTCCACCTGACGCTCTACACCGCTCTGTATGCCCTGAACATTGGCAGTGCCGTTGTCTTCCTCTGGTGGGCGACTGCGATTACCTCATTCCCTTTTTGTCTCGTCGCTCTTGTTGTTGTTGGTTTTGAGCCTGGTGCTGTACCGATGGACACCCGCACTTGCTTATCTGCCACTTCGACACACTGATGCACACACGCACACCCTTCTTGCAGGTGGTCGGCCTTCCTTGTCGTCGCATCTGTAGCAACGCCCTTTGATGCTACCAGCCGCTCGTCCGGGTGGCTATTCCGACTTGCGTGGACGTTCTTTCCGCTGCTCTCTTCGATGCAGACCGCACAGCGCCTTCTCGTTGTATTTGGGCCGATTATGGGCCGTTTTGGCATTGGAGGTGACACCCCCCTTCTCGACGCGGGCTTTGGTGCGCTTGTGGGAGTGCTGACGGCGCTGTGTCTGGTCCCTGTGCTTGCTCCCATGGCACACAACTCCGCCGCACGCCCGGCAAGCGGCACGTTCACGCGCATCGTGGCCCTCGTCTGTGTCGCGCTGGTAGTGTGGGCGTCCCGGGGCGCCTTCCCGTACTCTGAGGAGGCCCCGCGCCGCATCGACCTCATCCACGTGCACGACGCCGACACAAACGCGTCGCAGATCGTAATTGGCGCGCCGAATCCGGGCACGATTGACACTGTCACGGTGCGTACGTGGGCTTGTTGCCCGCCCCTTTCTTGGGTTGCTTTCTCACTGTCAAATATGTCATGTCGCATTATAATCTGCTCATGTTGAGGTCTTCATATCCACAATTTCAGAATGTTTTTTTTGGTTGAGTCAATTGGCTAACTCACAGTGCGCTGTTCCTGGCTTTGCATTGTGTGTTTTGTGCTGTGTATGCTTGCATGGTGTGTGTTGCGTCGCTTCGTTGGATGGATGCAGCACAAGATGCCCGGTTGGATCAAGGGCGCAGACTGCCCATACATTGGTTTCACGTACAAAGACATGGTTGGCGAGTGCTATGGCGGCCGTGTGGACCCCCCGGATGTGCCCATGCCGCGCGTTGCCGTGACGAGCCGCCCAAACACCAACAGCTCGCTCACATCTGTCACGGTCGAAGTGACCGCTCCCGAAAGCGCTGTGTTTGTGCTTTGGTTCAACGGCACACTGCGCACGTGGTCCCTCACGCCGGACGATGTGGGTGGTGTCACGTGTGCGTGTTGGTGTCCGCCGCCCGCCGCGCTTACTTATTTGTATCGTTTTGAGCATTGTCACGTGGTGGATGGAGCCTGGGAGGTTGTAGTCGGGAAGGGTGGCGACGTATCCGCGCTTCTGGGAGCTCTGCTTGTTTGGTGTGCTTTGTAAATTGCGATTGTGTTTGCGGCTCTTCCATTTTTACATCTCCTTGCGGCATGTGAAAGCAACGAATGCACGAGGCAAATGGCACACTGTCCATGTGCGTGTGTGTGTTGTGTGGTGTGTCTGTGAATTCATTGCGCAATCCCCCCCCC
>CALSCR010001725.1:0-20994 GCA_943704495.1 Pigoraptor chileana
CACACACACACACACACACACACACACACACACACACAAACACACACACACACACACACACACGCGCGCGCGCGCCACATGCATAACACTTATGCACACACAACTACGCAGAGCTTTATCCCAATCCCCGCAAGCGCGTTCTCGGGATGTACCATTGGCGTCGAGGGCTGTTCCGTATCGAAGCTGCAGTCGGCAGCGCCCACGGCTGCCCCGGATGCATACAGAGGAGCCGCTGCCCCGGATGTTGGCGACGGCGGATCCGACAGAGTCTCACCCCTCCAGGGCGCTGACCAGCCAGCTGCGGCGGGTTCGGCGCCCACGCATTCCTTTCGCGCCTGCCCCGGAAGTGCAGACGGTCCCGCCTTTGAGCGAACACAACTGTCGGTCATTGGCCGCGTCCCCAAGCAGCTCGCCAAAGGAGGGGGCAGTGCGGCGTCGTCCAACTCGGAAGACGGGGGAACCACGCGATTCCCATCCATCGCAAACATTGAAAAGGGAGGGAAAATCAAGGTCAAAATGCAAGGAGTCGGGGGTGCGAACAGTGGCAGTGGCAGTGGCAGTGGCCCCGGTGGTGCCGGTGGTGCCGCAGGTCAGCGTGCTGGGGGCGAACACGGGCTCGGGTATCACGAGGCCGTCTGCGCTTGAGTCGGCGTCATCCGGCGGAGGGCGTGCAGGCGTCCAACGGCGTGCAAACCCGCGCAGTGCTGGCAACGAACAGAGTGCGCGTCCTGATGGCGCCCCTGTAGTTTGCGATGATGCAAATGAATCGCAGGGATCCCGTGTTCTGCAGCCTCCTGTATCTGTCACCGCGACTGCGATGGAAGGGAAGAGGGCCAGGTCGACAGTCACCCAGGCAATGTCAGCGCGGTCACCTACAGTGTCACCAATCGAGTCACCCTTGCCACCCGTGTACTGCGCGGACCCCGTGCCTGCCCCTCGTGCACATTCACCGCATTCACCACCGCTGGCGCAAGTGCGCCGCCTGATTGTTCCGGTTGTCGACGAGGTGTTTGAGGAGGAATGCATTGTCGGTGGCGTTGTCGTGAGCAGTGCGACAAAGAGAAACCGCATGCTGTAAATTGTTTATATTCGCGATTTCAAATTATGCGCCACCCCCCTCCCCCCCCCCCCGCGCGCGCTTTGATTTGTCTCTTTTTCGCTTCTGAATTTAATTATGTCTTTCAGTTTCAGTTGATCGTTTGTCCGTCGTCCGCGTCTGTCTTCTCATCGTTTGCGTGCCGTCACACTGTCGTATTATTTTTAAATTGCCGGGTACTGAAGTCTCGGTTTGTAAATATAGAGCCCAATTGCAGTGAACCGGATCTGCAGCAACTGTCCAAAAGCATAGTCTCCCAATTGAATAGCCAGTCTCAGTCGGGGGGGGGGGGGGGGGGGGTGTTTTTCCGTTGTGCCCTAGTGAAGGAAAAAATCCCACATTTATGCCTTTCAGTGGGTGCCAAATAATGCCAAATCAAAAAAGCCACCACACTGTCAAGGGCAATCAGTTCTTCTACCTAACAATCCCCTGCCGCCCCCGTGAACACCACTTTGTCCCCTCATAAAGACCGTTTTGGCACCAAAAGCCGTTTAATAGCCCGCTGATTACCGATTGACCTCAGCATAATATCATGTATTGTGACGCTGCCGCCTTGGTCACGTGACTTAACGTGACGTCATGGTCTGCACACATGCCGTCGGTTTGAGTGCTTGCGCAACTGGCAACCATATGAAATCCTTACACGAACGCAAGGGCTCACACTGTTCGCGCCATTGCACTGCACTCCATTCCCGCTGCGTGTTGTGTGTGCGCAATGGTTGTGTGTTGGGGCGTGGCTGTGTGTGTGCGGTTGTGATTATGGTCTTTGGGCTGAAGCACGGCTGGCTTGAAACGACGCTCGGCAAGTCCCTAGCCTCGTACTTGCGCGTGGGTCTGCCTGCAGCAGCGTGTACAAAGTGCACACCTACATCGCTCTCTCGCTCTCTCTCTGTGTTCCTTTCCCTCTCTGTCTCTCTGTCTCTCTGTCTCTATCTATCAATCTATCTATCTCTCCCCTCTCTTACAAACTTTCTTGGTGGTTGAATCGCACTTCTTTTCTTCTCTTTTGCTTGGTGACCAACCTTCCACTTGGCCGCCGCCGAAATTCCGCGTTTTGCCTTCATTTATTTCGCAGCGTGTCCGTGGTGCTGGAGAGCACATTCGTCTCGGCGAGTTGACGCCATCTCTGCGTCTTCGCCCGCCCAGCCTACTCCACAGGAAAAAGTTGGCAGCTTTCCGGACCGGCACCACCCGTGCGAACATGCGTTGCTTTGTGCAAGTTCTGTCTCCCTCGACGGGGGACACTACTGCATCGCTGCAGATTTTCTTCGACAACAAAAGGTGGCAGTGAAGACCCGGTTACGCTTTGATCCATTGTTTTTCTTTTTGCTGCGCGGACTGCAATTTAGAGGGTTGTAAATACTTACGATACGTCTGTGCTTCGCTGCATCTCCGCATCCACCTCACCCGCAGATACTTGTTCAACTGCGGAGAAGGCACGCAGCGGCTGTGCACCGAGCATAAGATACGCCTTGTGCGCCTGGGGCACATGTTTATGACACGGCTGACGTGGGATGTCGTTGGTGGACTGCCCGGACTCCTGCTGACGGCGGCCGACGCAGGCGTGACGACTATGAACATCATGGTGGGTGTGGAGGGCTTGCATGGCGCCGTTTTTTTTGTTTGTTTGTTTGGTTGTTTGGTTGATTGTTTGGTTGATTGTTTGGTTGTTTGGTTGATTGTGTGTTTGTTTGCTTGCTTGCTTGCTTGCTTGCTTGCTTGCTTGCTTGCTTGTGTGAGGCATGGCGGAAATGGACATGAATCTGCTTTCTGTACGCTGCCTGTTTTTATTTTGTTTCTCTTGTTTTCATTGGTTTTTGCGGCATATTTATAACGACGTTTGCGGAATGGGCGAATGTGATGTGCCGTTGCCAATGTGGCCCTGCCTGCGTGCTAGAGAGAGAGAGGTGCACGATTCGAGTTTTTCCCCCACAAATTCTTACATTCACAACATGGCACGAGTGTGTGCGTCTGTGTGTGCACATATTTGTCTGTAGTGTGGTGCATGCTTGTTTACGCATGCTCTTCTTACCAATCGCACAATCGCACACTCTTGCGCATGTGCAGGGGCCACCTGGGACGTCAAAGTTCATACAGGCGACGCGGTACTTTGTGTACAGGCGAAATCTCTCCCTTGATATCATCGAGGCCAACCACTCTGGACTCGACTCGTTTTCGTAAGTTGATTGGCTGTGCTGCAGAGTGTTGCATACATTTCATCCGTCCTCTTGAGAATGCCGTAGCAACGGCGCAAATGCGGATCGATCCACGCATTGCGAAGTTTGGTGTCCTTTATGCGCACTGCCTCTAACAATACCACCACCCCTCCCACCCCCTCCCCCACTTTGCAACCGCATGCTGCGGTGACACCCTGTTACAACACGCTGTGACAATACTCTGCGACAATACTCTGCTACGCCCCACCCCTGTGTTACAAACTCAAGCGACGAGTTCCTCACCGTGTGGCCGGTCACTATATTCCCTGTGGGCACGGAGGATCAAGGCCACAACGCCAGTGCAAAGCGAAAACGCACTGCGGAGGAGGCGTCCTCCTTGGACATCACAGGACCGCGCACTGGGCGCGTGCGCACACTGCCCATGGATGATCGCCTCGGCCACCCGCTCCCGCCCATCCCGGGAATGCAGCAGGCGGATCTGTGTGCAGACGACAACTCTATTCGCGACGAGAGCATGTGTGTAGATGATCTTGAACGCCAACATTCGGCACAGCACGAGCGCGAGTCCGGACAGGCCGGGACAAATCCTCGTCCCTCCGTCGCCTCTGCCGCCGTGTGCTACGTGTGCCAGACAGTGCCCGTTCCCGGAAAATTTGACATGCAGAAGGCCAAGGCGCTCGGCGTCCCCTCGGGCCCCATGTGCGGGCGCCTCGTGCGTGGCGAGTCGGTGGTGCTACCGGACGGCCGCGTGGTCAATCCGGACGACTGCGTGGGTGTGCGCACGCCTGGTCCCGTGATCATTGTCCTCGACTGCCCCTCCGAGACGTATCTTGACGGCCTTGTCGCTGATACCTTCCTTGCGTCGTTCATGCCCGGGCGCCCGGGATTCCGCACGGCCCCGCAATTCATCGCACACATGGCGCCGGCGGATATTGTGCTCTCCGAGAAGTACCGGTCGTGGGCGCTTTCATTTGGGCCGCTCCCGCAGCACATTTTCCTCAACGCGGGTGCCGTTGCTGCCACATCCGTCTTTCGCGATGCGGCGATAATCCAGGCGCGCCTGCACACGGCTGACCCCGTCGTCTATCCCCTGCCCTTCAGCGAGACCGCAGCAGATGCCGAGTCACGTGGTGGTGGTGCCGCGTGGCTGGCGGCGTGCGGATATCCCCCCGCAAAGGCAGCGGCGGGTGAGCTTCTTCTCAGGTACAATCTTCTGCCGCAGCGCACGGAGGGATTCGACCGCAGTGCCGTTCCCCCACCTCTAAACCTCCAGGACGTCCAGACAGAGACACTCGCCAAGCCCGGATATGCCGAGCTGATTGCCAGGCTGCGTGAGGGACGCCCGATTGTGTCACCGACGACTGTTGGGGCTGGTGTTGAAGTCGTCATTCTGGGGACTGGCTCCGCGATGCCGTCAAAGTACCGCAATGTGAGCGCAACACTGCTTCGCCTCGCAGATGGGCAGTCGATACTGCTCGATGCGGGGGAGGGAACGTACGGACAGCTGTTTCGCCGTTACGGACGGTCGCAGATCGACTCGATTGTTGGTTCCATTCGATGCATCTACATTTCACACATGCACGCTGACCACCACCTGGGTGCGGTGAATATACTCAGGTGGGTGCAGCACATACGAGATGACAGGGGCGAGGACTTGACCTGTTGTCTGTTTGTGTGTGTGTGTCTGTGTGTGTTATCGCGTGGATTGTGTTTTTGTCGTGCTGGATTGAACTTGTGAGGGCCCACAGTATGTTCCTTATCCAATAAGATTGACCGTCACTATTCATTTGACATTGTGCGCTTCTGTTCCTTGTATTTGTCGCGCGCTTTTCGCACTGCAGAATCCGACAAGAGCTTGTTGCCTCCGGCAAGCTGAACCTTCCCGATTCCTACAACGAGGCGCCCATTGTCATTGGACCCGGTGCACTTTACGGATGGCTGCGCGAATACGCGTCTGTCTGCGAGCCGCTCCAGTTTACATTTGTGCTCGCATCGCTTTTGTCGGCGAGCGATCGACGCCGCATGCTTAACAGGGACAGAGCAGGCCTCAAGCTGGATGTGAATGCAGCGACCGCTGCACAACGCGCCGCAGAGTCCGCACAATCCGCGACAGAGGGTGGCGCTGTTGGCGTTGAGCAGCCTGCAGTCGCACCGCTGACTCCACCAAGCCCCCTCGAGGTATACGCTGCACTGCTTCGGGACCAGCTGAGCCTCTCCGCCGCCTCGTTTGAATTGGAGCGAACAAACCGCCCGGATGCGAACGCAGAACATGCCGATGCTGCTGGTGATAATGTGGCGACCGTAGTTGTGGAGGCAAATAGAGATGTTCACATGGCAGACGGCGAGGGGGCGACTGCAGTCTCTGAAAGGGTGCCGTCGTCGCATGGCGACAGCAATGCGTGCACTCACGATAGCACCAAGGGTCACGTCTGCGAGTCGGATCTGCCGCAGAAGCTTGCGATGGCGTCGCGGTCTGTGCTGATCCCCAACGATGTGATGGTGAGGGACGCGCAAAGGGCCTACGCGGTACTCCGCGACGAAATGGGGTTTGTTAGTGTCGACAATGTCCCCGTCATTCACTGCCGGCGTGCATACGGCCTCGTCCTCACACACTCGAGCGGTTGGAAGGTGGGCGGGATGCCATGCCGTGCGTGTATCTGTCATTTGTGCCGACTGTGCATATTTTCCGAATTGGTCGGCCTCTGTGGAGGAGGATTGGATGGTGGTGGATTGTTTTTAAGGGACATGTAGGAGTTACGATAGTGTCTTTGGCGTTATATGTGCCATGGGACTCCACATATTTTACGGGAGAATGCATTCTGAGACTGCTGTGCGCGTGTGTTGCAGATGGTGTATTCAGGAGACACGCGCCCGTGCCCTGCACTCATCCGCTCTGGCATGGGCGCCACGCTTCTGCTGCACGAGGCGACGTTCGATGATGAACTGCAGAGCGAAGCCGTCGAAAAGGTGGGAGTGCTTCCCATTTATTGCAAATGTGACGTTTTCGTTTTTGATTTGTTGTGGATGTGCTTTTTTATGTTTGATTTATTTGCCATTTGTTGTGGATGGGACGACTATATATTTTATTTATTTGTTTTTGCCTTTTGTTTGAATGGGACGTCTGCATTATTTATTGGTTTTACTTTGTGATCTTGTCACTCCGCGAATGAATTATTATCGCACTTAACTAATGCGGGATTTGTGCGTTCGAATTGTCGAAAATGTTGCTCACACACGCTTGTCAACAATTCCCTTTTTGCCTCCATTCGTTTGGTGGCTACCCAGGCCCACTCGACCATCTCCGAGGCTCTGTCCGTCGGGCGGGAGATGCGCGCATCCACTACCGTTCTTACTCACTTCAGCCAGCGCTACCCTAAAGTGCCCATAATCGCAGAGTCAAACGGCCGCGCAACTGCTGATTCCGAAGCGGGAAAAGCCGCGAGTGAGGCGGATGCGACACGCACAGACAACGCTACTAACCCTAGCCCCGTTGCTAACCCTGGCTCTGAATCGAGCTCTGTTCCTGGCGCACCAGGGGCGGCGGCGGCACAGGGGCATACTATGCACGTGGCCCTTGCATTCGATCTCATGACAATAGAGCTTGGGAATCCCGGACGCGCTGCACAGACGGTTCCTGCTGTTCTGATGCTGCTTGAGGAGGCCGTCGTGAGTGCGGACCAGGCCGACGCGTCGGGGGAAGCTGCAGTTCCTGCAGACGGATGAGCCGTCCGGATGTCGCTGAGCCTGCAGGGCGATTGTAACCGAATGAGCACACTGATGTCACTGCGGGGATTCGAATCGATCCCACGGCAGACGAGTCCGTACACATTCGTTCAGTGTATCAAATAAGGTGCATTGTTTGGTATTCATTCTATGCCAGTCATTACAGGCTTTAAATTTGTTAGTCTGACTCGGCAGTATAATCCTTGCACAAACTCAAGCGCTGTTGGAGATTTCACCCGTAAGACAACGAAACCAGATTGATTGTCGAATTGGGTTCGTTCCTAATGACAATCGTTTAATTTTATCCTATTAGAAATCGTGTGTGGTTTATGGCAGCAAACATTACTGAATATGATGGTCAATTCGTACGGCAGTTTCAGTTCTGCCTTGGCTGTGTCTGCAGAAATGTACTGGTGCGGCACTGACAATGCCCCATAATGAGAGTGAAGCAAAGCTTTTCTATCAGTATTCACCGTCACTGCAACCGACAAGGTCAGACTGACACATTGGGTCGGCTGACTGCGATTTACTTCAAACTAATTGAAATAGAAGCTCATATAATGCTCGGTGTATCAACGTGCACAGCTGATACAATTATTAATCTGAGGTTTACTTAGCAAATGGACGGAGTTTGACCTTCACATTCCGTGCGCTTTTAAATAAAGGAGAGCTTCAAACCGACCATTTAGAAATAGCGCGAGTCAGACCCTGCGCAAGGGCCACAACAATTACTATAGCCCGCAGCCAGCCCACGGCAGTGAGATCAGATCCAATGGTGACGGCCAATGGCTATGTCTCAGAATTCTGCATTGGCGAGCGTTTTCTTTCCGCTGACCCACACGGTCGAGTCCTTGCTGAGCTGCTGGAGGTCGGCGAATGTGCGAAGACGGTATCCCTCGGGTGTGTACACGGACCGCACCGCCGTATGCATTTGAAGACGGCTGGTGACATCATCCAGAAACTGAGCAGACAAAGGCACAGTAGTTCAAGCACATAATTAGTGTCGCCACAGAATGACACATCATTCTACTGACATTGGGTTTCATACGGCTGCGTGTGTGCGGCCCGCGATGAAAGAATGGGAGCGCTATTTTAGAGATTGTCCAGCACTATGTTGGGAATACGGGACAGCGACACAATCGGGTGGACAGAAGATACAATCGCAGCCATTAATTCAGACAGCGCAATCGCGGTGTTCATTGGCGTGCGCCACACCCACCCGCTCATAGTCTCGCGCCGTCACAAGCGCCGAGACATCCGGTCGATCGACATCCCTTACGCTGAGACGCACGACCGGCTGCGGCCCTGTCATGCAAATGCCAGCATGCAGCAATCGCAAAGACAGTCAGTGCGCCGATTCGTCTATCATGCCAAACTGCGCGACAGGCGACCGGTAACACACAAGCAGTCCAACTACCACGGCGTAAACGTCGTTGCGGATGTAGTTGGCATGGATATGAGCCACCCACCTTCTTCAATGTCCTTAGCAGCATCCACTGAAATGAAGCGACCACTCTGTGGGTGGACAGCAGTTTTCGACTTCTTTTTCGGCGCCAATTTGAGTGTAAGGCCCTTGAGGCGCGACTTGAGATCCTCCACGCGGTCCCACCCTTGCTCCACGGCGCTGCGGCGGCGTGTTTCCTCGGCGCTCTTCTCCTTTCCAGGACTGCCCGCATTGTCGTCGTCGTCGTCGCGGGTGACTGATGAGTCCAGCTTCGCCTCCTCGTCCTTCAGGCGAGCCTGCTCACGGTCGATACTGACACGAAGGCGGCGAACTTCTTCAATATCTGTCAGTTGCGTGATGTGAATCAAAGGGGATATATCATTGGGGGTGTGTCAAGCGGTGACAGTAATACGCAATCGAATGCATATATGTCGGAGGTATGCACTACGATGGCCAAATGCAGTTACTGTCTCATGGTATGCTGACTTCATTGCATGCATTTCTTTATCGGCTGCAGTAACCACAGCCTCAAGTGCTACAGCAATTGCGTCACCGCAGTGTTCGCATACCTCGAGGATCAAGGAACTTCTCCCCGCAGCTCGCATATGCAGATACCGGATCGCGATTGTCGCCGTCGCCCGTGAGGCCCCGGAGGTCCGTAATTTCCGCGCCGTCCTCGCCAAACAGCCGCCGCACAGCACTGGGCATCCCCAACTTTCGCGTGGCTTCATCGAGCAGCTATAATAAAATGCACAAGATGGGTAATGTAATATAAGCACACGAATGTAAGTACACGCAAGCGAGAGTAAAGGTATGCGATTTAAAACAGCGGTTATATAATGGGACAACAAAAAGAAATGTACGTACATACACAACCACCCACCCTCCCACCCCACATCGCCCACAAAATTCAAGCGCACCCCACCTCCTCCAACGTCTTTGCAGAAATGACCTGCGACTCGCGCTTGTCCGCACGGCCGTCATTCTTGAAGACGCGCACACGCACAGATCCCGCCGCATACCCTCTGTACAACCTCGCGGTGGCAAGCTCCACAGACTCCGGTGGATTGAGGGTGGCGGCGACAAGGCTCTTGTCTGGGGACGACCGTAGCCTGTCCGCTTTGCGCTCCATCATTTCGAGGAGGCTGTCTTTGTTCTCCACAAGCACCTTGAACTCCTCCTCGCCGAGACAGAGACACCGACGCCGACTGCCCCGCGACCGCACGCAGTCACAACTGAACCGCCGCGCCTTGGGAAGACGCCTTAGTCGGTGTCCGTTGTGGCATGTGCGCGCACATGACTCGCACAGCGTAGGCTCCATAAAACCCTCGTCGCCACTGCCATAGCTGCTGCCGCTGTCGCCGGGGACCGCCGCACTCTCCTCCTGCTCGGAATCATCGGAATTCGAGCTGTCGTCATCGTCCTTTCGCGCCTTCTTCACTTTGGCGGCCTTGGTACCCTTCCCCGCCCCCCTTGTCGTCTCCAGTTTGTGAAGTGTGCGCACTTTGCGTCGCCGTTCTCTTCGGCGACGGCGGTCCTCGGAGCACGTGTCACACATAAACGCAGACTGGCGGTGCCCGTTGCCTTCGCGGTCCACAGCCGCAGTGCACATACCGGCCTTGAGTGCGGCGGCAAATTCTGAGGGAATAATCCGCAGCGCAACGCACACACATACACACATAACAGTCGGTTAGCCGCGCCCGCGGAAATTGGGATACAGTCCAGAAACACGAGATATAGGGGTGGTTGGGTGGAGAAATCCGCCATGTGGTACTGCACAAGACATCAGACACACTGACACACGCATACACGCAAACACACACACTCGCGTGCACACACAACGACACACACATACCTTTTTGCCAGAGTGTGCCCGCAAAGCCCACGAGCGCCCCAGACGAGGGATCTAGGGACCATAGCTGCGAGGGCGTCGCGGGCTCGGCCAGCAGCTCGAGACCAACAATAACACCGGCGCCACCCTTCGCTTGCATGATACTGAGTGCCAGCAGGGGGTTTGCCTTGGAGACGAGGCGCCCGTTGTCCCAGGACCAGCACCCGTCCGCGGCGTTGTGCGGTTTGCTGAGGACGACGAGGCAGCCGCTGCGAGGACGCGCGTCGCGTGCGCAGAGGGCCAGGCTCTCCTGCTCGCGGCAGAAAAGCCGGTCGTTTTCCATTGTCCAGCGCTGTCCATCCGGGCGGTGCGATACGCGGCGACTGTCACGCCCGTACTCGTACGCCGCCGCCGCCGCGCCTTCCTCACTGACAACGCCGACGCTGCCGCCAGACGACCCCTCGAGATACACGCTGGTGCTCAGGTCATCCAGTGCTGCAAAATAGCGTTTTATGATGTCGCAGTCCGTCTTCCTCCGCGCAAATGCACTGCTTCGCGCAGGCGTTTGCGGGCGCAAGGAGCGTACAAGGGCGGGATCGGTTGCCACGGAAACTACCACGTGCGTGTTGCGTTCAATGCCCGACAGACTTGTCACCTCCTCTCCGGATGGCAGGTAGATGCGTCTCGCCGCACTGGGCAACGCAAGAGCCCTTGTGCACGAATCCAGAAACTAGTGGCGGGCCATGACCATGTTAGGAAATGGAAGGGAGGAGAACACATATGAAACTGTTGGTACATAGCCACACGTGCGATTAGAGTTGGGTGTCCCAAAACCCAAAAAGTAACATCATACAGCCCAACCCAGTCTGCTACTCACCGCGTTCATGGCGGCGACAGACTTTTTGAGGTCTTTGGGGGTTTCTGGGTTTGTTGTGCGGTCGGCCTTTTCCGTGCGGTAGTTGAATCCGTAGTCACTGCTATCGTCGCTATCAGACTCGTCCTCGCTCTCCTGCTTGACCTGCATCCGTGTGTTGTGGGGGTAGGGTTAGGGATGCAAGCCGCCCGATAATAAGTGCGCGCGCGCACACACACACACACACACACCGACATTACAGACGAAAAGCACACTTCACAACATATCCACTCACAGTCGACGTGTTAATTTTCGCGATGACAACCACAGCCCTGTCCACGGACTCGCCCGGCCGGGTCACAAGGAGTGGTATCCCTGCGGATCCGGACAGTGCAGAGGCCCGATCCCGCGTTTCCGTGGCAGCATCTCCGCCCTTCGTGAGCATAGGCGGGGCGCGGGCGATAAGCGTACCGACAATGTCGAATCCCGAGTTGCACAGGGGCTCTCCGCTCGAGTGCCGCGGCCACACCAGCCCTTGCTTCTCCCACTGCAGCGTCGGTCGCACGCTCGTGATGTATTCGTCAGAGTCGAACGTGCTGTGCTTGGCGCGCTCACGTGCCCGCTTCGATGCCTGCAGCAGGTTGGGCGCAATGTCTGCATCGTCTGGCCTGATGCCCCACCGCTGTCGTGGATCATTGGGTCGCGGAGCCTCGATTGAAAGCGCCATATCGCCGGAAAATTGCGCGCCAAAATCGCCCGGCGGCGGCTCTGCAATTGTGAGCACAACCGTATCGTCTTGCCGCACAAGGCGGATGGTGCCGTCGCCAGTGAACTCCCACTGCCATGCCATGTCCGGATTCGACAGGCGCAGGAGCTCGTTGCGGTGAATGGCGACTGGAACATATGTTTTTGGTGCCTGCATTGTAAATGAGTGCATTGTGAATGTGTGAATATAATGAATTGCATTGTGAATGGATGAATTGTGTGAATGGAATGTGCATTGGGCGCTGTCGGTGTGTCACTCGTCTGTTCCGTGAATTAAATGAGTCGGATCGCAACCCACAACAGTGAAAAGCCTGTTAAACAGAATACACAAGAGTGCAGCCAAATCACGCCTATTTTCTTCACAAAGCACGTTAAGCACCAAGCACACATGCGACAGCATTCTCACACCGTTGTAAGGGGAAATAAACGCAGCTCACCTTTCGAAATCCGCACATAAAGACGTTCGGGTCCGGTATGCTTGCAATGGCGCCGTCTTGCCTGAACAGCCACCGCTGGCTCTCCGCCCCGCGCTCCCCTATCTTCTTCTGTGCAGCGGTGATTGGGCACACGGACGGCGGACCGCCGCTTTCGGTCGATGGCCGCGCGGTCTGGCCCTTGCGGGGTGGCGGCGGCGGCTTCGAGGGGAACGGTACCTCGATTGTTGTGTAACTCGATATCCCCACGACGTGAACTGCGCTCGTGCGGCGGGTTATGGGGGCGGCGGCAAGGATGAGACAGGCGGTCGACCGACAGTGTATTAACAAGCAATGTATTCGATATAAGTGCACGCCTCAGCGTCTCTCTCTCTCTCTGTCTTCCTCTCCTCTGTCTCTCTGTGGGGTCCATGGGCACAGCGCCGAAGACTGACTTGAATCACTAATCTCTCTATCTCCCTCATATACACGAGCACAAAACCACGTCCGCACCTTGCACAGCCTTGAGCGCCTCTCCACATGAGACGATAATCTCCATGTCGTTGCGGAGCTCTATCCATGGGTCTTTGATCTCCGTATTGCTGGATGCATCAAACACGCGCTTGGCACGGCCACCGAGACGAAGTGCACCATCGCACACGTCCACAACCTTCACAGATACAATACGAAAAAAACAGTCGGTATGGACCAGAGCGATTGCAAAGCAGATATGAATACAGCGAAGTTGCACATCAACACAACACTGTGGCATCCGCCTAACAAAGATAGGATTAGGTTTAAAACAATTGAACTGATATGATGCCGTCGTCCTGCACACCAGACAACGCCGCATGCCCACAGTCACCTGACCGCACCTTTGCAACAAGATCCTTGATTGCGCCCGGCATCAGCTCGATCATTACCGGCGTTCCACGGGGCTTCGGTTTTGGCTGCCTTGTCGCGGTCAATTTGCTCCCGTCAACTACTCCAGCATCGTCGCCACCACGCCCCCGCGCCGCCCCCGCCGTCTGCGGCCGTGTCTGTTTCGTGGCTCCTTTTGTGTCCTGCTTCACTCCCTTGCTATCTGCTGTGCGCGCCGCGGCAGCACTCTTCGGCCGCAGTTCTGACATGGCCGCAGGGGGGGCATCGCCATCCTTGCGCACAAACACGCGAAACGCACGCTTCTCACTGAGTACACGACTGGACCGAGCAATGGCGGGGATCATCTCGGCGGCCTCCAGTGCCTTTTCCTTAGGTATGCGGCGACCAAGCTTATTCAGGGCCTTCACAGTGGCTGCGATTTCTGCGAGGGAGAGTGCGATTGCGGCTGCTTCTTCCTCATTCGCCGCCGCCGCAGCACCGACCTTCAATGCAGACTCACGCTCACGTAGCCCGCCAACAACATACCTCACAAAGGCTGCAGGTTGTACGGACAAGGATGAGAGTGTAAGATAAATGCTTCTCATGCACACTAGTAACGCATACAACGAGACATAACCCACGAACAGACGTTTGCCAAGCAGTCTCATGAACATTCACAAAATATCTAGAAGATGTTGCTTGTTATGCGACTCACCTCTGGGACCGGCGGGATCGAAGGGCTCTCCGCACGAGACCCACAGGGGACGCCCGCCGACAACAGACGCCCACACATCTTCCTCTGCGGGGCACGTGTCACTCGGGTCCTCCACTTCAATGCCGTCAAAGGCAAAAAACCACTGCGCCGGCTTGGAAAGACCGAGCTTTTCCGTGCATTCCGTCAAAAACTGCAACATTGTGCATGTTTGTGAGCATGTTTGTGGGAAGGCGTCGATAATGGATTAGGGGTGTTCTCAGTGAAACTATTGAGCTGCTGGTGGGCTATCAGTGGCCCCAGCCCCCAGCCCAGCCTCCTTGTCCATCGCGGTATACGCGCGTCGATACAAATAGTACTGCGTCTGATCCTGGCGGCCCAATCTACAGACCCATGTTTGTATGACATCTACAGACGCCCAACCACACTCACAAATACACCCACCCCCCACCCCCACCCACATATGACCGCACTGCATCCGCACACAACAGACCTGTTCTACGCCAAATCGAGCGACAGTCAAATGACTCTCATCGTATTTTCCGTTTCGGAGAATCAGCAATCGGGCGCGCTTCTTGCTCGACAGGCGACGCACAGATGACGTCAGTGATTTTGCCAGGGGCTTACGGTGCCGGCGGGTGTGCGGCCGCGGTCCGTCGTTGGTGTCCAGCCCACTCACTACAATGGGCAATGCCAAACATGCAGCGCCGACGTTACTTTTATGCACGCACGCACACCACAAACACACATGTGTGTGGTTTAAAGGCAGATAATATTCTTCTCACCCCACTCTGCCGCAACAGCGCACGCTCATCGTCACCCACCCGAGTCAACAACGAGCGACGATGGTCCGTTGTAGTCTTCTCCGAGGGAGACAACCACATCCGTGTGGGTCTTCAGCTTGCACACATTGCCAACCTCACGGCCGTCGAGAACGAAGACGCGCCTTATGTCGGCGTTAAGCTCGAGCCGCCGCCGCGCCTCCTGGAGAAACTGCAGCCACATGATTGTGAAACCACATGCAAGGTCAGGTGATGCGGCGAACACAGTGGACTCAGACACTGCTGTGAGTGAAATTGATGACACCATCATGGACATTCCACTGCTTATGCACTTTGTGTGCATATATATAACATCTGCTCTAAAGTCGAATCCCCCAACCCAATTCCTGGTGTGCTACAACCAAGAATCTTAATCACCCAGCAGTCGACAAGTGCAGATTGTGTCACAGATTGTCCACAGCCATACACACCTCCTCGTGCGTGCGTGCGGTCACCGCGACACCACCGTGGTCCGCGGCGCCGTTCCGGTACACGTTCAGTCGCACGGCGCGGACGGACCGCCTGTGCGTCGGCGAGGGCGACCGGCGGGCCTGCAGCGACGCACGCAGCGCACCCGACACCGTCTCAGAGTCCGACAGGTGCCCTGTTGCATCACGCACTGCCCGCATCACATCGGATAACTTGCGTGCCGTCCACTTGCGGTCCTCCTCTTCATCAGCGGACTCTTGAAACCGCGGCTTTTGGTGTGTCTTTCGAATTGTGGGGGAGGCGCGTGCAACTGCCCTCGCAGCCTTCCTCGAGGATGCGCGATCATCGCCACTGTCCGATGTATCCGACGAATAAGAATCATTAGCAGAATTCGACTCACTACCACGTGCGCCGTGTGCTCTTGTGCGGCCGCGATGCGGTGTCTGTGAGGCGGGGCGGGAGTCGACGTGCACAACACCGTGTGGGGACGACTCCTTCTTGTTGAGCGATTGGGGGCTGCTGCCGTGTGCACGCGTGGGCGATGCAGACTGGGGCCTCTGACCGTTACCACCCTTCTTCGCACGCAAATCATCGTCATCTCCAGAGTGATCCAAGTCCCCTCTCTTTCCTCCCTTCGCAGTCTTCACATCTTTCTTTCCATCGTTCTTTTCCTTGGTACCCTTTCCGTTACCGACAGAAAATATATCATCATCAAACAGCCCCCCAAACAATGCATCCATTCCGGCATCACGGTGCTTCGACCCGGATGATGTGCGCCCTGAGGCTCCCTTTGCATCTGGAGACGGCGCGCGGCGCCTGGGCGGGACTGCGGCGGCATCACGTGATGCCTTCCACTCGACCTGCTCTTGCTTCTTGCGCGCATGATCGAGCAGATACCGCGGTACACGCGGCGACCGCGGTGTCGACGCCATCAGGCGTACTTTACGAGAGATCCCCGACGTTGAAGTTTGGTCTCAAACAGAGACTTGGTCTACTGGGAGGGAGTTCACCATGGCGGGAGATGCGTCGCCGCCGACGCTGTTACGCATATTGAGTGGGGATCGTGGGTACTGGCGAGCTCGTGTCGTTCAAATATAGCCTATTTGCAGCAGCAACAGTGCCTTCTCATCTGTGCATAATATAGTTGCGCTGCACAATAACACAGTATGTAAGTTAATATTGTGCCAGATGCAATTTAGAACATCATACAGTGTTATGAGTTGATCTTCGGAGTCAGGTCTGAACTGTGACATTGTATGGCGCACGGACACTGCGCTTTTTGGACAACTGGCATATATTTCAGATGAGATAGTCGCATAGCAAAGCCCTTCTTTGTTATGCAAATATCCGCATTAAGTCAATTATTATTGGTAGGCGCCGCCCGTTGCTATGAGATCTAAATAGTAGATCACGTGATTTAAAGTGACGCCGCAATTCAGAGTGACGCAAGGACTGTCTGCGTTCTCACTCTGAAGGACGGCTTTCATTTTCACATTGCGGCGGTTGAACAATCATTGTCATATCTAGGATACTCACCGTCGATGCACAAAGGAGTAGGGATCACATTGAATTCTTACCTGTTCCAGCAAACAGAGCAAAGGATTCTCAAATCTCTGGTTAACTTGGAATGGAAAAAGATACGCCAAGGACCCTTGTGCGACGCGTATTGCGCGAACCGCCGTCGGCAGTGCGACGGTCGCCCCGGCGGCAGAGTGAAAATGCGGCCGCAGACCCTTTGAAGGCGAGCGGGGCAGGAAGTGCTCTTGTTGCGAAGACGCCAAGTGCAACCTCAAGACCCGCCGCCACACAGCCCAGCACGCGCGTCCGGGCTGGGCGAACGGCAAAGAGTGTTGATTCACCGGCATCTGACCGGGTCGCGAAGGAGACCCCTAGAACTCTGGTTCGTATTCGCTTTGAAAGATCAGAATGAGTCGAGCAGATGAAAGCTCGATTGCATGCTAAGACCGTGTTCATTCTCGTATGTATACTCAGATTCGTGGGGTGTTATCCGAAGCGAATGCCGCCTCTGTGAACTCCCGACGCACACGAGCGGCTGCCTTGGAGCGATCGTTGGATGAACCACGTGGGTCTCGTGTGAACCTTTTCCTGTTTGTGTCAGTGACCGCGCGTGCTTCAGTCGCTGCATGAATTTAGAAGTTGTCACTGCCTGAATCAATTACTTTGTGCATTCTGCGCCGTGTGCAACCGAAGGGGCTGTCAGTGTACGTCTTCGTCAAGGCACACTACTGATGTATTTTGCCTACCTCATGCAGCTGCCACCGATTCTCCCTTGTCAAAACGCAGACGCATCTCCATTGAAAAATCGACTGGATTTGAATCTGGGTGAGCATCTGTTGAGAATGCGCGTGTCTGTGTTTATTTGGTTCTATTTATTGCCCAACTTACCAATGCGATCTCTTTGCCACAGTGATCAAGATTCTTTGGCAAGAGAGGATCAACGTGACGAGGATGAAGAGAGGTAGGTGCTTGTAATGATGGCAGTGCATTCATTCGCTTTACTTGCGATGATTACGACCATTACAATGGCATCACTGACACAACTGCACTCGTCAGTGTTGTGTCGCTCTTGTCTTTACACGAAGAGCCCATGCCGCCGGCGTCGGATGACGAGCTGAGTGAGGACGAGGAGGAAGCTCCCCTGGCTCGTCGAGCGCAGGACAGCGCTCATACAGACACAGCTAGCGAATCAACCGACAGTGACGACGAGGGCGACGACGGCGAGACATCCTCCGGTCCAAACACAGACACAGACCAACGAATGACCAACACTGTGGATGGCGCGGGTGTGGCCAGGCCGGATGCGCCTGCAGGTGGCGAGTACGACGGCGGGGGCGGTGCTGCGGCGCCAGCAAAGGTGATTGATGGCCTCAAACGCAGTACATACTTGCCAACGACGGCCTCTATCGTTTTCTTTTTGCATTTGTTGATGTTGTTGATGGCTTGCCACACATCTCCGGCATTTGATCGTGGCGTATTCCTTGCAACTTTGATTCCAATAACACGTGTCCGTATGCGTGTGTTTGCATGTGCGCGTGTTTGCTTGCATGTGTGTGCGTGCTTGCGTGGGTGTGTGCGTGTGCGTGCTATCCAGGCATCTCGTGGGAAGGCGGCTGGGGGTCTATCAGAAGCCATTGTGCGTCGCGTGTTTGGAAAGCTACCAAAGGGAGAGGCTGGACGAAGCATCCTCCGTGCCGTGGCCCGCGGGTGCGTCACAATGACTACTCTGTACCGTGTTTGTCGTTGCTGCTGCACACCGAGCATGGCATGTTTGTCGTGTGCTGCTCACCGTCGTTGCTTCTACACCGAGTGTGATGTGATGATCATTATTACTGCACACGGAACTCGATACATTACACCTAACTAACCTCGCATTCTTCGGATCGCTGGACATCAATGCATTCGCGCACACTCTTGTGTCCGCTTAGAACGGACAAATTCATCGAGTCTGTAGCTGTAGATCTGATTGCGTATGCAAACCACGCCCACCGACACACGATCGAGTTCGGAGACGTCGAATGTTTGATGCGAAGGTAACTTCATTGAGCGTCTTTGCCTTGTTTGTTGCCAAATCGTGCACCGGGCGTTGCCAGCTGACAAAGACCACGGTGCATCTGCAGACAGGGCCTCGTGGACTCGCGGGCGGCCTTGGATACGCTCATCCGCACCAACCTTCCTCTGGAGTATGTCGAGGAGTTGATTCCAGTGGCGCGTGCGCGTAACGCAGTGCAACCCAAGCGGTGATCCGAATGGATTTGGTGTCATTTTGCTGGATGAGTTATTTGGCGACTGTCTCATCTGACTCGATACGACTTGCATTTTGTTGGTGGTCGAATGACATGGTTCTGCCTGCCGACCCGGCATCCACTTCGCCCAATCGCACATTTGTACTGGGACTGTATGTGGCTATTTATTCGCAAAATGTCCGCATCTTCCTCTGACAGAGAGAAGGAGATGGCGGCCGAGTGGGGTGTCCGTAATGCCTCTGATACTGACGGCCGACGCAAGTGTTCGGTGCACGCGCCAGTCACACCCACTGCCGTCACTGATGAGGCGGCTGTCAGTCGGTTGCAGGGGTACTGAGGACCCCTGGTCGGCTGTGAATGACAGCCACAGCCACAGCCAATACACCAATGGGAATGCTCTGCGCTTATAAAGTGCCATAACAGGAATCGATCTCCCTTTTTATACCCGAAATGGACTATTTAGTGATCAATGGCTTTTTATGGACGAGGTGTTACTTCCTGATTTGGTCTGCGCAATCTCGACGCTCTTTGAAGGGAAAGAGAAGGGGAGGGGTTCAGTCAACGAGGCTTCACCCGCGCCATCTTGTCACTTTGTTATATCTTTTAGAAACAACAACATCTACAAGCACACTACATGCAATACCTTTATTCTCTTCTGTCGTTCTCTTGGTTTGTTCAGTCGAGAATTGATTGGTTGGGACTTTTTGTGACGTTAAGCTTGCATGATGCCCTCGCCACCCTCAACGGCGACTGTTTTACCATTCTTTGCACTTGAGGTGATTGCATTTGAGGCATCGCGGGAAACCTCGCACGCGGACTCAGCGCTTTGAGTATGGCGCAGTCGGCGGCGAGGCACACACGGCACATACTGACGCTTGCTCTCGTGGTCACGTGGGCCCTTGTGGCGGTGGTGAGTGTTGTCGGAGTAGTGTCGCAGTATTCGATTTTTTCGATATTGGCGTTGCACGCAATACTCACATTCTCCACAAACTTTGCATCGAATGTAAAAGGCCGACTTTGAATTTCGGACGGAGCTGCGAAGCGTGGTGCACAACGGCAATGGCAGGTGCGACAGAAGCAGTGGCTGTGATTTCTGCGAAGAATTTTGCGTAACTGCGCCGGGCAATGCCAAGTTCCCCTCCTTTCTCTCCATCTTCCCGAGGCTGTGCTCTTGGATTGGCGAGATCGGCGTCAGCGACAGAAACTACTTCTCCTGGGAAAGTCTTGGTGGCGAACGCCGCTTCAAGTCGTTCACCTTGACAAACACAGTTGGTGTGGTGGGTACTGAGGGTCGTTGTTACAGGAACATGTAGTGTGATGGTATTATCGCAAACACAGTCGGTGCTGTTGGTATGTTGGGTCATTTGGCTGAGAAGGTCGATGTGGTCGATGTGGCGGGTGCTGTGAAATGCCAATAGCCTCTCCACAACATAAGCTTGCTAGTATCAGCGCCAGCATTTCCATCCATGAAGCCTTTGCTTGCTACTTTCTATGCGTATGAATTTTTATCGACTAATTTGCTGTTCGAATGGAACTGTCTGGGTGTCTGTTTCCCCTCAAAATGCAGACGTCAGTCGATCACAGCATCCGTCTCATCGACTCTGATGGCGACGACATCAACGACAACTTCAACGGCAATGGCGACTATGAACAAGTGGGCACTGGCGCCTTCACACGCAACCCTCTTTGGGCGGGCCAAAACGGGAATTGGGGAACAGAAACACAGATTTCGAGGCTAATGTGCGACGGCTCGTGTGGTTGCGCCACGGTTGTGTTCTATGTGAACGTGCGCTGTCTGGGTGACAACTGGGGGCTTGACTGCCACTATTGCAATCGCGACACTGAATTAGGGTGCAACGGGCACGGAAACTGCCGGACAGACACATATGGATATAATGCAGCCGAAATGTGCAGTTGCGACAGTTATGGATGGAATGTCAATCGGCGCTGTCAGTTCTGCAACCTAGACAACTGGCGGTCGGATTGTTTCGTGGGTGAGTGGAGGCCACATCAGGGCTAGGGCACGCGACGGCATGACGCGTTTGTGCTGCACACACACACACACACACACACACACACACACACACACACACACACACACACAC
>CALSCR010001727.1:6776-33439 GCA_943704495.1 Pigoraptor chileana
AAATGTTGCCTTGACGATTCGCATCCGGGGTGCGATCAATTAGTCCCGAAAGTCCACTCCGGTCTGACTGTGGCTGTCGCCGGCACGCGATGCCGGGCTGGCAATCACCGAATTGCGGTATGCACGATCAACAACACAGCAGCACCAAACACACACATTAGATGCTAGCGAGTTTAGGAACGCTCAAACATATTGTCTCAGAATTAGATCATGCTTGTTGAATTATAAAAATACTGTGGCATTCACCTTCGCGGAAGTAAACAGAACAAATTTATCATCGGTGACGAACTTGTTAAGTGGAGAATGGCGGCGCAACCCACCCCAGGTTTGTCTTGTCACATGGTGCTTCAACATCTTGCCAGTTTCATTCGCATTTTGCATCACTGATGGTGGTGGTTGTGATGTTTTTCTGTATCATCTGTTGTTGCTTATTTTGAACCACGCATTGTGTTCGTTGAGCGCCTCTGCGGGTGCACCTGTCAGTGCCGGCTAACTCAAAAGCATTATTCGATGCGGGATTTCCACAGCCGACAAAATTCACCCTCCAATTGTGGGCAAGGTGACGGACACAACCATCGAACTTTACTGGAAGTTGAGAATCGAGGAGGAAATGAACATTGTCCGCATTGTTGTCCAGGAAGCTGAGGAGAATTCGCAGACATTCAACACCATTTACAGGTCGGTGTCTCATCGTTATTCTTCCATGATGTGAAAACTATACCTTCTCCAGTTTAATAGCGGGCCGCCGTTGTTTTGATTTGGTGCGCTAAAAAAATTCTGTGGTTTTCTCAACGCTGTCTTCAGTGGGCCTTCCAAGAAATGTATCAGTCGAGGATTGAAGCCTCAGACCACCTATAAATACCGCATTCGCCTCGTGTGTACTGACGGAGAAAGCGATTGGAGTCGAGTCATTAATGTTGCAACAACAAGTGAGTTTTCGGTTGTTGTCCTGCTGGTTGCATTCCATTGAAAGGACACACAACACTGTAAATGTCTGAATGTAAGTGTGTCTGTCTGTAATTGTGCGCGTGAGTGTATGCCTGTGCTTTGTATACATGGGTGTGTGGACGACACTAATATGTGTGTGAATGCGGATGAAACAGAGAAAATGCTGTCGCCCGAGGACCTCTATCGCGCCATCGCCAACGATGACCTCGAGGTGATTCGGACCATTGTGGACTCCGGTGCTGTCGACTTAAACACCGTGGATAAGTATGGGTTGTCACCGCTAATGTATGCGTCGACAAAAGGCAAGGAGAGTGCGATCGACATGTTGCTTGAGGGCAATGCCGATATCAACTTTGCAAACAAGAGCGGGAAGACAGCGCTAATGCTTGCGTGTTTCTATGGCAAGACCGACACGTGCCGGCTACTGCTCAAGAAAAAGGCCAACCCGAATCTCAAAGACAGAGGCGGTGGGTGATCTCCGGCGGCGTTCGAGCTCACATGGCCCGCCAGCGCCTTCTTAATTATTTTTCATCATCGCATCACAAGCAGGATTATTGACAGTATGTGCATTTGTTGTCATGGGCAGGTTGCTCGTGCCTGCACATGGCAGTCGACAGCGGGAACATAGAGTGTGTGCGTCTTCTGCTTTCAAGCGGTTGTTCGGTCCACGCAAAGGAAGGGAAGGCTGGCTGGACGCCATTCATGCGTGGAGGTGAGACTTTGACATCCTGCCACTCATAATTTTTTTAACTGGTTGTATTGTTTTTCTCATTGCATGTTCCTCGAGTCTACTGATTTGCACCTGCGCTGTTTCTCGACAGCAGCCCTCGTCAAAATTCTCAATATTGTTGCGAATGTGTTTTGTTGTGTGTTTGGTGCAGTCTCGATTGGAGTGACAGAGCCCATGCTTGCCGCGCTGCTTGATGCGGGAACCGAAATCGACAAGGCCGACAATGACGGCAACACACCCATGATGGTCAGTCGAAATTAAGGGGTCATGCTGTGTGTGGGCTGTGTATGGGCGCTAATCCCACCTGTAATTCACAGCGTTAATTGACCATTACTGTTTGATTGTCTGTCGGATTTGATATACAGCTTGCCGCATTTAGGGGGCATCTGCACGTGGTCAAGTATCTCATAGCGCGGGGCGGGGACGTGAACCGAGAGTCGCCGCTGGGCACAACTGCACTGGATTTTGCGCGGTCGTTCAAGCGGCAGCAGATTGTGGATGTGCTTTTGCCGCTGACGGACCCGTCCAAGGTTGATAGATACGACCGCAATGAGCGAAGAAGGAGCCTCGTGGACACATCATAATACCTCTGTGATTGCGTTCCCGTGCGCGTGTATTTGAAAGTTGCAGAACATGATCTGCGGGCTCAAGAGAAGTGATGTCAGCATCCCACTTTTACTATTATGCCCTCTCGGGGTTGGACCCTGGGGGGCCTGGGCTCTCCCCGTGCAGATCAAATTGAAAAAATGAAGAAATAATTCTTAAAACATTTGCCCCGTCCAATTTAATGCTCCCGGTGGAGTGGGGGCTGGCCCGTTCCATCAGCCACAGCCACGGCTGAACATTTTATTTATTTATTCGGAACTCCTGGTTTGTATGCCCGTTGTACCGCCGTAATCTCAATTAATGGGCACAGCGGGCTTAAATATTTTTATTTTGTGGATTGAGCGCCCGACACTCACAACAACGCTCCATCACGCGGACACACCACACACACACACATACACACACACACACGCGCACGCACAATACGACACACCGCATTCGAGGCACACACGCAACATTACGCTTGCGAATGTACCCCGATCGTTGTCTTCTGTGTCAAATAAAGGATGCGCAACTTGAACGCACTTGCCATATGACGCAGACTCGCCGATCGCAAAACGGCAGGTCGACCGCGGCGCGCACATTTGTCGGCGAGGTTTGTGGGTGATCCTCGACAGCGCGGTGTGTCGGCTTTGAAATCGCGGCTAGTTTGGCTGCGTTGCACATTTGTCGCGGAAAGGAATGGTACCGGTGTCGTTTGGACAGTTTGGACAGTGATTTTGTTGCTTTTGTCTGTCTTCCGGTCTACGAGTCGCCGTGTCGACCGTGCTTAGCGAATTGCGGGGCAATACCGACAGGGCGCACTCTCTGTGACACGCGTCAACCATGGCGTCCAAGGGAAAGGTCAAGTTCTCGCCCCACGTCATTCGCGGAATTGATCCCGCTACGGTTTGGGATCTGATCAGTGTGCTTGGTGACGGTAGCTTTGGCCAAGTATGGAAGGTGTGTACACAGAATCGAACTTGTGACGCCACACATATATCACGCGCCTGCTTATATTCTCGTACATACTTAATACTCGTCTGTTACGCAAAAGCAACGCCGTGGCCAGCTTTTGTCTTGTGCGGGTAGTATGCGTGGTACTGCGCGGGGAAACAATTCAAGTGGAATGGCTACTGGTTTTCCCTCTTGTTTGTCGCATCTATCCCTACTAAGTGTGTGTTATTATAGAGAGTGATGGCAAGTGCACTTTGTTTTCGCAATGTCAACGCATCCACTCACCCAACCCGCGCCCCATTTTGAGTGCAGGGCAAGAATAAGAAGACGGGGCTGCTTGCCGCGCTTAAGATCATTCAAGTGGAGAGCCTCGAGGAATTGGAGGACTTTCAGGTGGAAATCGATATTCTGAAGAACTGCGACAGCCCAACAATTGTCAAGTTACACGACGCGTACTTTCACAAGGACTCGCTATGGGTGGGTGATGCATGGTTGTTGTCTGTGCACTTGTGTGTTGCATAATGTGTGTAAATCAGAATGCTTTGTACATTGACGTCAAATTGAAACTGTTGTCCCTTTGTTAGTATGCATGGCACGTGCATGCGGAGTGCCCTGATGCTGCTCAAGTTGCCTGCAGGCGCTGTCGGCATATTTTCGCAAGGCAGAGTAGAATAGACAATTTTAGAGGGAGCAAAAATGATGTGTTGTTTAGCGTTCGGCACTCTGGGTCATTGTGTGAGCGATCACAGAAGGGCGAAGGGGGAGGGATAGGTGCGCACTAAGGACGAGTCAGTGCCCAATCGCCAACTGCTCTCACACAATGTAATATGCCGTCTTCCCACATGTGCGGTGTGCAGCTTGCGCTTGAGTATTGCGGTGGCGGTGCTCTCGACTCAATCTACAATGGTGAGTCTGCCTGACCTGCTTTGGGTTCAATGCGGGCCTTCGCATGTTGTTTAGGCACGTGATAAATGATAAATGTAAAGCACAGACACCAATGCAACACCACGCTCATCCTTGATCGTACACGCTGTTCTGTGCCCACGTGTGCTCTCAGACCTGGAACACCCGCTGTCGGAGACACAAATCCGCGCGATTTCGCACCAGATGCTCAAGGTATGCCTCCTTTTCGACACACGCGATAGCTAATCGCTGGTTGTCTGTCTGTGTGATATTGAATTCGAAGGGTGCCGTCGTGCCGCTGGCAATGCCCCGCCATTCAATATGAACTGAACCTGGACCTTCTGGCGTTTTTTTGTGCAACGTCTGATGGATGGGTCCCGTGGTCACGACTTCGCAATTTACTACTGATATTTGAAAGCTCTCATTTTCGTGCATACACCCACTAACTAACCCCGCATATATGCACACGCACAGGCACTGCACTATCTTCACACACACAAGGTCATCCATCGTGACATCAAAGCAGGCAATGTCCTGCTGACGGATTCGGGCGAAGTCAAGCTTGGTGTGTAGCTGATTGCGATGGACACGCTTGCCGTTTGCTCATCCTCCATGTGTTGTTCATGACAGTAGTTCTTTGTTACGTGTGCGGCAACATACCAGCGCTCTGCTGCGTCAAATCATTCTTGGACTGGGACTGCACTGGGTGCAACAGCGTACGGCTGCTTTACGCTGACTTGACATTGTGTGTGTTGCCTGCATGCATCTTGCAGCGGATTTTGGTGTCTCTGCGCTCAACAAGTCCACCCTTCAAAAGAGGAACAGTTTCATCGGCACTCCATACTGGTGTGTTGGCTGCTGCGGCGTGTTGCCGTTCGTATTGGGGGCTGTTTAGTGTCGTTTTAGTGTTTGTTTTGGTGTTTGCGAGTTGGTCGCAATGGACTGAAGTTGCGCGTCGTTTGAATAAGCGGTTGCGCAGCACGCTCTTCTGGAGTCAATGGGTGCACGTGATGCCTTTCCTGTTGTCTGCATGGCTCATGGGCATAGTCCTTAAGAGACGGACTTGAATCCCGCATCTTGCTCTTTCTCTGTATCTTGTGGAGTCTGCATGGTACCTACAAGACACAGACCTTAATCCGAAGTCTCTCACTCCCTCACACACACACACTCTCGCGTTTAGGATGGCCCCCGAGGTGATCAACTGCGAGACAAACAAGGATATGCCGTATGACTATGTGGTGGGTTGGCCGTGCTCGCTTTCTATCGACCGTTTTTGATTGCAGTCCATTTTCTTGCCCTTTTCTTTGAGAGACTCTTGCCCCGCTGCCGACGCCATTGTAATCTGCACAGAGTCCCAATTAGCCGCCTCCCTCCCCGTGTGTCGTTTAGGGATGCCCTTTTGCGTCTGTCCAATGCTTTGTGTTTGTGGTGTTCGCTGTGCTCCATCTAATGCTCTGTGCCCCACACATCCAACACACCTTCAGTCGGACATTTGGTCTCTGGGCATCACCGCCATCGAAATGGCCCAGATGAACCCGCCGTACCACGAAATGCACCCCATGCGCGTTCTATTTAAAATCCCGAAGTCGGAGCCGCCCAAGCTCGAGTCGCCGTCGCTCTGGTCACCCGAGTTTGCCGACTTTCTTGCGCAGTGCCTCATCAAGGATCCCAAGAAGCGACCCACTGCCATCATGCTGATGCAGGTTTGTTTGCATTTATTTGCATTGCGCGCGTCGTCGTGCGGATGTCCGCCATCCCGCACTGACGCTCACGACTTCAACAGTGCTTGCGTTGCCTCCTGCCTTACTGACCGACTTTTCGCCTAATTCGTGCGTTGTTGGCTTTTTATCTGACTGTTCTTTCGTCCTTGATTGCAGCACCCGTTTGTTAAGGAGTGGGGCTCGTCCGAGCCGATTGTGGAGCTATTGCGTCTGTACAAGGCGCCCGTCACTCAGGAAATCAAGGACATTGACTCAAAGACCAAGGCCGAAGTCACCACGGAGACGAACATTGAGGTGTGTGCTATTTGTGTGGTGTGTGTGTGTGTGTGTGTGTGTGCCTATTTGTGCGGTGTGTACTTCAAAAAGCGCATTCTTGTTCAATTATCGCACGCATGATGCGAGGAACCGAAAGCCTCAACTTGAATGGAGTGTGCGCTCGCCAGCCACGTGTGTTGTGACGTAACACTCAATTCTTCCAACGTATCTTTTCGCAGGTCAAAACGCTTACCGCGGAGGAGGCCGCCATTGCCAAGGCGCGCTCCGAGGCAGAGAGCGCTGCCGCTGAAGCACGTGAGCGAGAGGCAGCCGCAGCCGCAGCGCAGGCACGTGAGCGAGAGGCAGCCGCCGCCGCCGCCGCTGCCGCCGCCGCTGCTGCCACAACCCATGCAGCCGACCCTGCCGTGTCCAAGCGGGCGTCGCTGGTGGATGTTGCGCCGCCCACAAAGCGGGGATCGATCGCCGAGGGAATGGCCGCTCCCGGCAAGCGCACCTCTGTTGTGGAGGCGCACGCGGCTGAATCGCAGCCGCCGTCTCTCTCGGGGAGCTCCTCGAGCGCAGCAATGGCGGACGCAATTTCCGGAGGTGGCATCAGCCGCAATCGCCCGCCGTCCATCCACGAGTCGTCGCTCCCAATGAACTTCACGCGCCGAGCGTCTGTGAATCAGGCGGAGAAGCCCTCGCCTGCGGTAATCGGACTTGGCGTCGCTTCTGTCAAGGAGGAGGCTGAGGGTGCGTCGCCGCTGCCCGCGAAGGCCACCGCTCCTGTTGCCGCCGCCACCACCGCCACCGCTGCGCAGGCGACGGTTGTCCCCACACCCGCATCCGCACCCGCACCCGCACCCGCAGAGGCGCCGCAGCCGATTGCAGCGCCGGTGGCAGCCGCGGCTGCTGCTGCTGCTGCGTCTTCTACTACCGCAAATGCAAGCACAGCCACAAGCACCCCTAAGGTTGAAGTGGCAAAGGCGATCCCCGGGCACCTGCAGACTGCGCCGACGTCTGCCGTGGACATGACTCCCCCGGCATCGCCCATGGTCCTGTCCGTGCCCAGCAGTGGCCACCAGCGCAGCCGCAGCATTGAAAACCTTGAGGAAATTACACTCGAGCCCCTGCGCAATCGCCTGGGCTCTGACAATCCGTCTTCGCCGCCGCGCGACCGCACGAGCAAGACGGACGAGGATTTGCGCCCCAAGTTTGCAACGATGACGCGTACAAGGATGGTTGAGGTTGGCGGGCAAATGGTCAAGGTCACAACGTCCAAGGTCATTAACAAGGAGGACGCAGACAACGCAGAGAAGGTGTGTAGCGCGTGCCCTGTTGAGAAGATGCGGACTGGTATTGTATCTTGTGTATGTACAGGACTTTTCGGCTCATAACCAAAGGCAATGTAATGTTTGGGGCATATGCGACTGTGCAATGTGCCTCTTTGGAGCGCTTTAGACTTGGACCGACACTGATATCTGTCTGTTTCTGTTGTGTATGTTGTGTGTGCTGTGTGTGTGTGATGTGTGCTGTGTGTGTGTGTGTTGTTATGTTGTGTATGTTGTGTGTGCTGTGTGCCGTGTGCTGTGTGTTGTGTGTGTTGTGTGTGTTGTGTATGTTGCGTATGTTGTGTGTGCTGTGTGCCGTGTGCTGTGTGTGTGTGTGTTGTGTGTGTTGTGTATGTTGTGTGTGATGTGCCTGCTCGCTGCATACTGCAGGTCAAGGAGCTTCGCAAGCAGCAGCTGCGCGCCATCAAGGTCCTCCAGCGCACAGAGCACAAGGAGTACACGGAGGTTGTCAAGCGCCAGGAAGCCGAGCGCGAAACACTGGCGCGCCACGACTTCCGCGAGACGGAGGTGGTTGAGCGGCGGCAGGCGGGCGATGTTGACAGCCTCATCAAGCAGAATCGGCGGGACATTGAGCGCTTTGAGGCCGACCAGTTTGCGGAGCTCAAATTGTTCATCAAGCGGCAGGTCACGGAGGAGAAGGCCAGCTACAAGCGATTCCGCGACGATCTCATTGCGTCCAAGAAGCGCGAGAGAGATGACTTCAAGAAGAATCTGAAGGCCAAAGGCAAGGAGAGGGAGGCGCGCAAGAAGGAGTTTGATATGGCCCAGACCGCCAAGATGGAAGAGGAGGACTTTGATTACCAGGTGCGTGGGTGGTGCATGCCTGCTCAAACTGCTGGTGGTTGTACGAGCCGTACTTGTCCATGGGGTGTGCTGCATTGGGGATAACGTGTCATGCTCTCTGCTTCACGCAGCTTTGCCTTGCCTTACGCGCATTATCTTTGACATAGCAGTATGAATGCTCACTCCCATTGTGTCGTTCTCTCTCCCTTTTTTGTCAATTTGAATGGTGGACTGGCCCGTGCAGAAGCGACAGGCGGCCAAGTCACGCGAGAATCTCATTGTGTTTCAGCGGCAGCAGATTGCGGACCACCGCCGCAAGGAGCTTGAGTTTCTCACGACGGCACAGCGCATCCGGGAGGGCCATCTTGGCGCCCGGTGCGACATGGAGAACACGCAGCTCTCCACGCGGCAGCGCATGGGCCTCAGCCACCTCACGGAGCGCCTTACCGTCCAGAAGAAGCACCAGAGCGACCGCCACGAGATTGAGCGGGAGCAGATGCGCACGCTCATCCGTCTGCGCGAAAGCGAGCTCGTCAAGCGGCAGATGTCCGACCGCAAACGCCTCCCGAAGCAGCAGAAGCTCGAGTCGAAAGAGCATCTGCGCGAATACGAGAAGGTGCGGACGAAGGAGCGCGAGCAGCTGCGCGACGGCTTCAAGCGCCGCACGGCGTCGAATCCGCCGGCAGATCCCAAGATTGCAAAGCGCGATCTCTTGGAGCAGGAGAAGAAAATGCTCGAAGAAATGGATCGCGAGTATGCGCAGAAGGAGACGGCGCGCATGACGGAGGAGCTGCGGCTGCACGAGATACAGCTCGAGGCGGAGCTTGAGGTGCGCCGCAAGGCCGACGCCGCGGAGGTGGAGGAGCTCGCGATGGTGCACGAACTGAAAGAAGAGTCGCTGCGGGAGAGCGAGGAGCGCCAGATGACTGAGCTTGCGGAGAAGCTCGAGGCGGAGAAGCGGCAGCTGCGCGAGCGACACGAACGCATGCGTGTAGAGTTGCAGGACCTGTTTGCGCGGGAAAACGCCGAGCTGGAGGACAAGTACGCCTCTGGCAATTACAATCCGATGGCTCGCATGTCCCCCGGAAGCGTGCGCAAGCTGCACTCGCGGCAGTCGGTCGCCGATCCTCTCGATCCCGACTACGAAAATGGGACGTTGAAGCTCAAGGGCGGCGACTCGCGCTTTGGGTCCGTGAGTAGCATTGCGTCGCGGCCGAGTGTCCGCCCATCTGTGCTTGGGGCGTTTGAGGGCGGCGACTCGATGAGCAGCACACCGAGCTCCGCGCCGTCGTCCGTCTCGCGCGCCACGTCCTTGGGCATCACGGGCAGCACCGACCCGTCGCGGCAGTCGCTCACACTCGAGAGAGCGGCGTCTGCCCCCGTTGCAGCAAACAATGCGCAGGCGCGGCCGGTGAGCATGGCCGTGTCGGGGCAGGCGCCGGGGCAGGCCGCAGCCGCACACCAGCGCCCTGTCAGCTCTGCCGCGCCTCCCACAAACGGCAAGTCGTTGACCCACGTCATCTCTGAGGAGGGGGGCTCCTTCATTGCCGCTGCGGCCGCCATTGTCTCTGAGCAGAAGACCACTATTGAGCGGCGCGTATCAGATCCGCCGTCGACGTCGTCTGCCACGCCGGCCATACGCGTTGATGCGCCGAAGCGGGACTCTGTTTCGTCGAATGGCAGTGGGACGGGAAGTGTGAGTGGCAGTTTGGGCCATAAAGGTGATGCGGCGACGGGAAGCAACGGCAAGCTAGACGTGCTTAACCTGCGTCAGCGCACTGACAGCAACTTATCGGAGGTCAGCCAAGAGACGGAGATATGACGGTCAGCCGGGCCTCAGTCACAGCAGCCGCAGCCTCGCGCGTCTGCAGGCGGAGGCCCAACAACGAATCTTTGAGTGCATGGGAGGGCTTGATTATGGGGACTCGGGGGGCTGGGTCCTTTTGCCCCGCCGTTGCTTGTGCTCGTCGCCATCGTCGTGCGGAGTGTATCCGAATGTGTGGTGCGGGAATTGCTGCTCGATTGGTGTTCTGTGCGTGGATCTATTTTTTTGTTGTTGCGTGTGCCGGCTGGATGCCCTCTCTGAACTGCGTTTGCCTATTAGCTTTGTGTGTATTTTCTTCTTTACAATTGTGTTTTGCTTCCGTTATCTCCACGCCATTGCAGTGAATCATTTGTGTTTATGTCATGCTCGCAAAGCACGCGTTGCCGAACATGAATATTCTTTATAAAAACGCGAACAAGAGCGTGCCCATTAATGCAGTCTTGCATGTCGCACATGGGAACTCTGCCGCATTCAATGACGGCGAGGCATGCACGATTGAAGTTGAAACAGAACGGACCAAGGTTGACACTGAGGCGAAGCAGGACGAGCGTTTTTTCGCAGGAACGCCAACAAACGCAATGGCATGGCTGAGCAGCCCGTGCGGCAAGTGGGGACCTAAGTGCCGCAGTCTGAGTTTAGTCAGAATCATCCGCATTCTGGGCAGCTCGCACCTGGCGACGGACTTTGCCTCGGAGCTGACGAATCTCCGTCTCCAACGAAACAAGTTTCTCGGTCTGTTCGTCAAAGTCGCGCGCAATTTTGCGCTTTGATTGGTTTGAGCGCTCCAAAGCCTCCTCGTGAAGGGATAGCTGCAAGGGCAATATGCGACAGGGGTGAGGGGGGTTGAGATGCAAGGCGTGCAATGCAAAAGGGATCGTCTGAAACGACGCATGCATTTTTCACTATATGCAATGCACATACCTTCTGCTTAAGCACGTCGACCTTGCTGCTCATTTTGTCCGTGAGAAGTCGCTGCTCGGTCAAAAGGCGCTCCTTCTCGTCGACAGAAGAGGCGAGCTCTCGGCAGCGCTTTTCCAGGCGACGCGCCGTGCGCATCGCGTCCTCGCACCGCTCGGCCTCCTCCTCAAGGTTGCTCTCCATGTCCTGAAGTGTGACCTGAAACGTCGCCGCGCTCGAGGACCCGCGGCCCCGGATGCGCTCCTCGGCGTCCTCAAGCTGCATTTTCACGTCGCGCAGCTGCGTCTCGATGACCGCACGGGCCGCCTCTGCCTTATCGTTTGCACGCCGCTCGGCATCCAGCGCCTCCTGAAGCACCTCAACGCGGATTTCAAGCGCGCGCGCGCTGTCAGCAGAGCCGCCGGCGTGGCACTTCTCCTTGCTCTCAGTGCGGCCCTTGTCCGCCAGCTCGGCCTCAAGCTGGGCAATCCTGCGCTGTGCAATATCTGCCTTGTCGGTCATCTCCTGCGCATCGAGTGCATGGCGGCGGAGCGTGGCGGCGAGTTCGCCCGTGAGGCGATCAAGCTGGAGCCCCTGGTCCTCCACCAGCTGCTCCAGGCCCATCCTGGCAGCCTCGAGGGCGGCCATGTGCTGGGAGGAGACGCTAGAGGGACTGGGCGACACGGACGAGTCTCGCGCAGCAGCGACGGGAGTTGCATCGGCGCGATCCCTCTCGGCAAGGGCAGTCGCGAACTCGGCGGCTTGTGACCGCGCATCTACAAGCTGTGCTTCAGCGGTGGCACACCGGGCCTTCAGCTCCGACACAATGACACCCACAGATGTTCCTCCCGAGATGCGTTTCAGCATTTCTCTCTCCTCGCAAAGAGCGCGTTGAAGAGACTCGGCGTTGTCAGCGGCAACGGCCATCTCATGAGCGTGCGAGGCCTCGAGTGCGGCGCATTCGGCCTCCCATAGCTCGCACTGCCGGGAAAGCACCTCCACCTGCTGAGCCAGGGACCGGTTGGCCGTGTCGAGCCAGGCGACGGCAGGCGAGTCCGAGCTTGCGCGGGACGTGCTCTTGCCCACCCCAAGTGCAGCCTTGAGACGCAGCATTTTTATTTGTTGAGTGGGTGCGGAAATCTGTTCTGTGTTGCTGTGTTAGATTGACTCCAAATCCAGTTTAAACCTCTTTGGCGTCTCAGTTGGGCCGTCGATCAACTAACTGATTTGATGATATTTTTGAATTTTCAAAAACCAAATTACCAGTTTCGCGGATTTTACCGAAAGCGCGCTAAAATTACAGACTCACGTGATATAATACATTTGCGAACATTTTGTGGGAATTGGTCAGCAGGGGCGACTACCACGCGTCGTCTCCCAACAGCATGGCAAAGACAAGGTCCCGCGCGAACATCCCCCGCAGCGCCGTGTCGGGCGGAGCGCCGCCGTTGCCGTGCGAATGGGCGCCGGAGTGGGGATACAGAGTCCCCGGGGATCCCGGCTGGTGCGGGTCAGCCTGGGTGCTGTCGTGTGCGTGCGCATGGATGGTGTGGCTGCCGCCTGCGTTGCGGAGGGACATCGAGCGCGACAGGGGCGATGATGCGCTTTCAAGAGCAGTGAGACTGGTACCGCCATGATGGCGCTGCTTGGGAGTCGCGGGGGCGTCCACGTGAGCACCGCAGAGACGAGCAAGTCCGCAATCAAGGAGAAATCACTATGAATTATTCAAGCGCCCATCACTCAGAGCCCATACACACACGGGGCTTGGAAGAAAGTGCACACAATAACGGATTATTGGACGCCTCAAAAAATGCCTCCAAACACATTATAGACGCAATAAGGGCGGATATCTGCTCGGTGAGGAAAGGTCTTGTTTGATGAACAAGCCACAGATGCTCAAAAAAGGTAGTTTCCGTGCACGAGGACGCGTTGTATGCTGATTTGCTGGAACAGATGGGGCAAACCTAGCACAAGCGCAAGCATAAGAGGTTGGTTATTGTTAATCAAGGTCCCTGACGGTGATGGAGCGAGCGAAAGGGATGTGACACACTTTGCCGATAGTAACATATACAGCTCATACAACAGATGCACACACAGCCACACACACACATACACACAGACACACACAGACACAGCCACGCACCATGGGTGCCTGAGAGACGTCGCTGTGCGCCTGAATGACGTGCGCAACAAAGGCTTCCTCGATAAGCCCAACGGCTTCGCAAAACGGACAGGAGAGCCGCATTGCTGCACACGTGACAGGTGATCAGTGTTACGTCGGACACCCATCGAAGAATGGAAGAAGCGTGCGTTGCAAACAACACGCAAGACTCAGACGCGTGTGTATGGAAATAAAATGACGGCATGAACGGGGCAGAGAAACAAAAGCCAAAGCAGTCCTAACCATCTTTGGCATTCCTTCTAACGGGAACTTCCTCCATCGGATGCGACTCGGCGTGGCTTCTTGTGGTCACGCCCGCCTGAAAGCACGAGTGGCAGAGGTCATAGTCATGGCACGCAAGGCACCGATGTCGCACCCCCGCGAAATCAGACTCGGCGCAACCGTCGCATGTTACGCCTGCTCGCAATTATGTTGAATAATAGCACAGCAGACACAGCAGACACAAGTGAGCGACCTGTCGCGGAATCGAGAGCAACAACGGCGCCTGGCAGAACATTAACAAGTACCTCGATGATATCGCCTGTCCATGTATGCTCGTCTCAACGCGGCGGACGGACTAGCCGACAAGAAAAATGACCCGTTCAACGGACACAGAAAAGAACACCAATTCCACCCCCAACAACACCGCCGCGCGGAAATACCACTAAATTCCGCAATAGTAGAGCCGCAGTGCAGAATCCGACAAACAAGATCAAAAAGAACCAATTGTTTCCCAAAAAGAACGTGAAAACCGGGACAAGTACTTCCGTTGTCTTGCACTTGCGTTTTCAGTATTGTATACCAAAGTTATCAAAAGCAGCACATGGAAACGCACAACACTGAAGTCATGAAGGTGCTTCATGCTGTTTATCGTGGGTTACTTCAGGCTTCGATGATGAAGGCAGAGTATAATAAGTGAGCTCCCTGGGAGCAGGCGTCATCAACCCAATGATGACAGGTTCCGCGCGTGGACTCAGCCGTGCACAATGCATTGACACTGTTGCTAATTAATGCCACTTTTTGCGCATGAAAATGAGATAACAGTGCCCGGATGCATCCCGATAAGGAAGGCGACTGCTCGCTATCGTAATGACGCGCCGTTGACGTCCTTTGTCACGTGCCGACATCCCAATCCGTTGCACGTGGAAAACGGAATGGACCAAATTGCCCCTCACTCATTGTAGGACGGCTGACAGCCCAGTGCCCACGCAGGTACACAGATCTCGCCCTCACCTCATCCGCGCTCGCATGCTTGTCATAAAGTGCGGCCCACTTCCCTGAGTTCAGCTCAGCAAGCACACTGGTTGTTATCAGGACAGAGTGTGTCACGCGTGCGACACAAATATTCAATGGCGAAAAGGAAGCGCGATGCGTCGGCGGATGAGGCCGCCCCAACCCGAAACAAAGCGCCGCGAGGGTGTGTATAGCTTGACTTGGGATCGCGTTTCATTGAGCGAGCGTACTAGCGTACTAGCGCCTTCGGTAGCATTAGCGACGGAATTGCACCAGTTATAATGTTTGTGATGGCCCCATCGTTGTGTTGTTTGTGGATATGATAAGGCTTACAGTGGTGCACTTTGGCGCAATGCAGATCGGACGATGGCGTGCCATCCTCTGTCAAAGCGAGCGGGGATGGCGAAGGAGCATTTCCTCGTGGCGGTGGAATGTCACTTACACCTCTAGAGGTTCGCAACATTCGCGAGGAGGCAAAGAGAGAGGCGCTGTTTGAGGTGAGGGCGCGAGGGCGCTGACTGGAGAGCCGACTAGTTTACAGAAGGGGCAAGTTGCCACATGAGATGGACGGCAGTGGAATCGGGTACCTGGGTAATGGGTGGTATGTGCATGGTCTGTGCATTGACTGTTGTCTTTAACCTGATGCAGGAATCGAACCAAAGTGGCAAGGCGAAGGCCAAGAAGCTGCGCGGCAAGAAGGCCGCCCCTCTGAAGGACGACGCTAATGACGACGGCGAAGATGTACTGGACGACGCCATTGCGCGCAAAAGTGCAGACGTGCTTACTAGCAAAGTGAGTGTGTATATACACAGCCGATCTTACATTGTCCGTGTGTGTGTGTTTACCTCTTTCCTGTGTCATATTGCTGCATGGCGGTCTAATATACCCTCCGTGCCTGTGCACTTTGCATTTTTCGTGCCTCATCGCAGCGTATTGCCGCCGGAATGCTTGTGTTGGGTGCTGTCCGCGAGATCAACGACTTTGACATGGCCGTCTGTCTTCCCGACGGCCTCGTTGGGTTTGTGAAGGCCACCGACATTTCGGATCCCCTCAATGAAGCGCTGATGAAGGAAGCAGAAAAGGACGATGACGAGGTGTGTGTTACTTTGCACCTTGTTTATTCAGAACGGCTGCTCATGTGACGTGTGTGCTCTGAGCTTTCGGTCCCCGTATAGCCATGCTCGTTCGTTGTGTGTGTTGTGCTGTGTCGTTGAGACATGTGCGTGCTCACTCACGTGTCCCCCGGGTGTGCAATTGTCTCTCTGCTGCCACAGGATGGCTCTGCTGGAACGGACCTGCGCAGCTTGTTCCGTGTGGGCCAGCTGGTCCGCGCAAGCGTCACCGCTGATGACGAGAGTGACTCATCGCGCAACCGCCGTGTGCAGCTGTCTCTGAATCCGTCGCTCGTGAATGCAACTGTGGATCCCGCCGCCGTTGTCAAGGGGATGGTGGGTGACTCTGCATGGACTGCCCGCGTCTGAGTGACGTCCATTTACCTGCCAGTGTGTTTGCTGTCTGCCTGCGTGTTGGGATGGGCGCTCATTATTCGAAAACTGTATCGGAGCGAATGCAGACTCTGTCGGGCGCGATTCACAGCATTGAGGACAAGGGGTATGTTGTGTCCTTTGGCACGGACAAGTTTAAGGGATTTCTCCTCCGCAAGAACGCCGCATCATACATTGCGGGCCATAAGCAAGGTGCTTGTTTCTCCATGCTCACATATTAGTCGTCGCTCAAAGCATGCAGCTGCTGTGTGTGACCGTGTGTGGTTGTATGAGGGTGTGTGTGTTGTATGAGGGTGTGTGTGGTGTCGTTCTATGAGGCTGTGTATGGCTTTATGAGGGTGTGTGTGGCTTTATGAGGGTGTGTGTGGCTTTATGAGGGTGTGTGTGGCTTTATGAGGGTGTGTGTGGCTTTATGAGGCTATGTATCAGGCTGTGGATGGCCGTGTGTGGTTGTATGGGCTGTGTATGACCGTGTGTGGTTGCATGGGCTGTGTGAGGCACTCACACCCTTGCACTACCATCATCAAACAGGTCGCAATCTCTCAGTCGGTGAGCTGGTCGAGTGTGCCATCGTGTCAATGAACGTGGCTACCAAGGTGGCTTCGGTCACGATCGATCCCACTGAGGTTGCCGGAGCAACGGTGGGCATTTCTTGTCCGTCCATATAGTGTTGTTGTCTCCGTCAAGACGTTGCCACTGACTCTCTCTCTCTCTCTCGTCCTTATCCCTTGTGGAGTCCGTGGGCGTCGCGCCTAAAACACTGACTTGAATCCCACACATCTCTCTCGTCCTTGCCCAACACCAACAGCTGCCGGCCGATGCATCCGTGCCACTCGCAGCCATCCAACCGGGCATGCGAGTGGACGTCACTGTAGCGTCCGCGTTCCGCAACGGACTCGAATTGGAGTTTCTCGGTGTATTCAGGGGCACAGCCAATCTCTCGCACCTCGCATCGCCCGTGGCGAATGCAGACGATCTTGCGAAAATATACAAGCCGAGTCCCAAGAAGAAGGTGGGCCGCGTGTGCGTAAGACATGGCGTCACCGATTTGCTGCCAGACTGCATGCTTACTCTCCGCTCTGCTCCCTTCTCGTCCCTGCGTGGTTGTCGTGCGCCTCTCCTGCCAATTCATGCACCCACAGTATCCTGCGCGCATTCTGCACGTCAATGCTGCCGCCAAATCGGTCTCACTTTCCTTGCGATCGGCTATTGTGGAAGACCGCATTGATCTCGGGTCGTTCACTCTGGGTGAAACCGCCACCGCAACTGTCGTGCGTGTGGACGGTGGAGTCGGCGTGCTCCTCAAGGATGAACGTGACCGTTACGGATACTGCCATGTGAGTGGATCTGCTTTTGCCCCTGCATTTTCACTTCGATTGCGTATCGTGTGCTCGTGTCTAAAGGTGCCATGTATTTGCTTTTGACACGCTCTGTGTAGGTTTCCCGTTTGTCCGATGTCCGTGTCGAGAAAATCGGCGCCAAGTACGCCCAGGGCACGGTGCACAGTATGCGTGTACTGGGCAGCGCGTTGCTGGAGGGCGTTGCGCAAGTGTCGCTTGAAAAGTCGGTCTTGGAGAAGCCGTTTGTGTCGTACGAGGACATTGCTGTTGGTGCCGTTGTTAAGGTGCCCATGGCCGCCTTGTTCCGTCGGGGTCACGTGGGCATGGAATTGCCTTAATTGCTCTGTCTTCATTGTCTTTGCTTGCTTTGGTTTGCAATGCCGTGCCTTGCCTTAATCTCATGCATATTTCTTTGTCTTACCTCGCTTCAGGGTACGGTGATTACAGTCGAGCCCTTTGGGATGCTGGTGCAGGTGACGGACCACATCCGCGGTCTGTGCCCCGCCCTCCATCTTGCCGATGTTCCCACGCAGAAGGCGAGCAAGAAGCTCAAGGAAGGCGCAGAGGTCGAGTGCAGGGTGGGTATCGCATGCGTGTGCTGGCGATGCAATCGGTCGGCCCACCTGAGAGGCATCTTTGGTGGGAAACCCATGGGTGTGATGCATGCATGGTGATCTCCGCCTTGCCTTGCCTTCATCAAGTATTCACTGTTGTCGGGGTTGGATTGGGCCTGATTGGTGTCTTGCAACACACGCAGGTGTTGAGTGTGTATCCCCAGCGCAAGCGGTTGCAGTTGACCCACAAGAAGACGCTCGTGACGTCAGACCTCCCGATCATTCAATCTTTTGAGTCTGCGACGCCCGGAATGATGACCCACGGAGTCATCACTGCCATGCGCACCTTTGGCTGCATTGTCACATTCTACGGAGGCGTTCGGGGCCTCATCCCAACACGCGAACTCAGGTGGGAACGTGTGCGTGGGTTGTGCCGCGTCGTATGCGAATGGGATGTCCTGCTGTTAATGCTGACGGAAGCTCGTGCTCCCGGTGGTCTATTTGCTCCCCAATCCATTCATTATATTAATTGTGTGCGCTTACTGCCGTGCACACCGGTCTCACCGCGAGCAGCAACGAGCGCATTGTGGATCCTGCTGCGATGTTCTACCTGGGACAGGTAGTCAAGTGCCGCGTCCTGAACAGTTCGCCTGCCGACAAGAAGATGACTCTGAGCCTGCGGGTGCGTGCTTCCGTGCTGCCGTGCATGCGCGCATGAATGTGCTGTGCTGTGTTGCGTGTGTGCTTGCGATCCCTGCCACAAAGGCCACTAATCGCTGCTCATGCCCCCCGCCCCTCTCTCATGCCCACCGTGCAGCTCCCTTCCTCTGGGTCGGATGCGAATGCGCAGCAGCGGCCAACGGCAACCCATCAAATTGGCGATGTAAGTGATTCCAGTTTGATGCGCTCAAATGAATAACTATGCTGTGTGTTGGCTCTACGAGGGATGCTCAACCCAACTTGCTCATCGCAGATTGTGCCGGTGACAGTAGACGCTGTTGTTGCCAATACTCTCCACGTCACGACGGCTGCGGGCGTGCCTGGCGTCATTGAGATGGCGCACATGTCGGACCATGCCAGCCACTGCCAGCGCCTACTCGCCCTCTACGGACGCCCCGGAACCGCAATTGCAAGGGCCCGTGTTCTCGACAGGGACTCAAAGCGCATTGTATCCACCACACGCACGCACTTTGCTTGCATGTAACGCGTTGTTTCACTGCACTGAATTTGGCGGGTGTCGTGTGGCTGTGAACAATTGCTATTATCTTGACCCACTCTCTGATGCGCATGTGTCACAACAGGCACTCACACTCAAAGCATCGCTGTTGACGGACGAGTCGAGTGCGTGCACCAAGCAAGCAGACCTCGCTGTCGGTGCGGCAATGCACGGTTACATCCGGGCGCTCATGCCTTACGGATGTTTTGTGGCCTTTCCCTACGGCATTGTTGCTCTGTCCCCACTTGCGGTAAGCACGCCGTGATTAATTGTTGCTGTGTGTGTGAGTGTTTGTGTGGGTGGGTGTGGCTGTCTGCATTCACGCCGCATCACACGCATGATGCATGCCCTCACAATGCTCGTCCGCGTTTTAATCACGTGCCATCCACCGCACTGTCCGCATTCCGCGCACCACAGCAACTGGCGGATCGTTTTGTAAGCGATGCTGCGACTGTGTGTTCTGTTGGCCAGTCGGTCCGTGCTGTTGTCACGGAGGTCGGCAGCAATGGCAAGGCCCTCGTGTCCCTCAAGCCCTCTGTCGCCGGCCCCGTCTGCAGCGCGCACCTCGAAGCGCTGTTTGCCGAGGGCGCCGAGCTTGCCCGGGGGGGACCCGTCTCCCGCAATGCCGCCGCGCGCACATTCCTCGCGGGCTGTCGCGTGGGCGCCATTGTCGAGGGGGAGGTCGATTCCGTCAAGGACTTTGGGACCTTCTTCAAAATATCCGCCGATGTTAAGGGATTCGCAACAAACGAGCATTTGAACGGTGCGTGACATTGTTTTTGCGCTGTCAGTGTGTGTGGTCGGTTGGGTACTTTGCGGTCCATGGCTGACATCAATATGGGTTCCACTGGGCCGAAAACGACTCGCAGGTCTCACCTTGCGGATGGGCGATAAGGTCAGGTGCTTTGTCGTCGACATTGATTTCGAAAACGGAGTGCTCGATGTGTCGCTGAAGCAGGAACTCGTGGATAGCGTTAAAAAGGCCAAAAAGGTGCGCTTTTGTGGCGATTTGCCTTTCCTTGAATATCTCTGCGCTCGTTCTCCTGATCCCATCCTCCCTAATTGTGTAGAAGAAGCAAGGGTGGATACGGATGTGTTGTGAGCGTCTTTGGTGTTGTACGGGGCACTGTGATGTGCACTCTGTGTTTTATTTGGCACTAATGCGGCTGCATGCGCTGCGCAGGGCGACGCTTATGCGCGGCTGTCGCACAAGGACGCCAGCCAGCTGGACGCCGTCGTGGAGCTCGTCAAGGAGGATTATCTCGTTCTTAGCGTCCCCACACTTCCGGGCGTTCTCGGAGTGGCCGCACCCAACCTGCACAACGACCTCGCCAAGCCCTTTCTTCGCTTCAAGTGCGGACAGCGCGTGCGTGCGTCAGTGCTATGCGTGCTTGCACCCAAGGAGAACGTAGCCTGGCGCCTTATTCTCTCGCACTCTGCCGCCGTCCCCGATGTGCGCGTTGGACGAAAGGGAGCAACAGCGGGTGACGATGTCTCTGTGGGCGCGACCGTGAGCGTCACTGTGAAGGCTGCAAAGGATCTCCAGCTCAACGTTGTTGGCCCCGGCGGTCTCAAGGGCCGCATCCACGTGACCGAAATCACCGACGCGCCGCCGTCCGGATGTGACGTCCTCGCGACCCATGCTGTTGGCGCCGTTGTCAGCGCAAAACTCATTGGCTTCCATGATTCAAAGTCGCACACTTTTCTGCCCGTCTCACGAACCGTCAGCGGTGTCAAGCCAATGGCCGAGTTTTCGACCAGGGAAAGGTGCGTACTGAGCTTGTGTGGGTGTGAGTGCGAGTGAATGCAGTGCGACAAAGCTGGTGTGCGAGTATGACATGTGTGCAACAAATATGCTGCCATCACTACGTGGTGCTACGCTCTTATCTGATATTCATTCATGACTGAATGTTGGTGTATCGTGTGCATGCGCAGCGTACTCGCCCTTCCAGACCCAAGCACGGGCCCCGAGCGCCTGTCCATCGCGAGCCTTATCGTTGGTGAGATTGTCAATGGATTTGTGCAGGAGGTTCTGCCGGACTGCCTATGGGTGGCGGTGTCGGTGGTCACCCGCGGGCGCGTCATGGCCCTCGATGCATCCCTCGACGTCGCGGTGGTTGGCAGCCTTCTCTCGCACTTCAAAGCCAAGCAGGCGGTGCGCTGCCGCGTGATTGCCCTGGATGCACAAAAGGGAACGCTCGACCTCTCCCTCACGCACGTCGACGGCACGAATCCGGAAGCTGCGGTGGGCGATGTCGTTCCTGCGCGCATGAGCAAGGCCATTCCGCACGTCGGCCTTACTGTGCAGCTGCCCGGCGGCCTGTTTGCCCGCGTGGCCATCACCGACATCAGCGACGACTATGCGCAGAACCCCCTCGCCGAGTACACGCCCAACCGCCTCGTTACAGCGTGTGTTGTGTCTGTCGACGGCGGGAAGCTCGCAGCGTCCCTGCGACCCACACGGGTTGCGGGCGCTGCACCCGGACGCGATGCCGAGGTGGCGTCGTCGGCGGACGTGGCCCCGGGGCAGCTCGTGCGCGGGTACGTCAAGGCGATTTCGGAGAGTGGCTGCTTTGTGGCGATTGGGCGCGATGCTGTTGCGCGAGTCATTATTGCAAACCTTTCGGATTCATTTATTCGTGACTGGAAGACCGTGTTTGCGCCGGGCCATCTCGTGTCTGGCCGCGTCATCAGGTGGGAATGCGCTGCAGCTGTGCTTGTGGGATGTGGGCGTGCGCCACATTGCAGGGGCATGTGAAAGGGCAATCGCGCTCGTCTTGTTGGCATTCTTGTCAGTGTTGCGTGTCATATGCAAGCCCCGACTAACTTCTTGCTGATGCCATCTTCTCTTTTACAGCAACGACAACGGGAAAATCGAGCTGTCCCTGAAGAAGTCCGCCGTGGACCCTGAGGCGTTTGGCAAGCAGCTTACGCTCGCAAACATTGAGGCTGGCATGAAGTTGCGGGGCCGTGTGCGCAAGGTGGAGACCTTTGGCGTGTTTGTCGCGATTGACAACAGCCGCCTTTCGGGCCTGTGCCACGTGAGCGAGGTCGCGGACGGGTTTGTGAAGGACCTTTCGAAGGCCTTTGCTGTGGGCGATCGCGTCAAAGCCCTCGTGCTCAAGGTGGACCGCGCCACAAAGCGCGTGTCGCTGGGCATGAAGCCGTCGTATTTCACGGACGATACCTCTGATGACGACGTCTCTGGTGATGACGCCAACGGGGACGGCAACGCTGTCAAGGGCAACGGCGACGCCAACGGCAACGAGGACGACGCATCGGCGGGTTCTGAGGATGCGGAAAGCAGCGCAGAGAGCGAGAGCGACGACGGCGAGGGCAGCGAGGGCAGCGACGATGCGATGGAGGTCGATGGTCTGTCTGATGAGGTGCGTCGATAGTGTGAGGATGCAAGTTTAGTTTTTGTTCCCTTGTGCAGTGGTCTGCGTCTAATTGTCTCACCGCACCCACTGCGTCTGTTTGTCTCACCGCACTCGCCGCTTCTGTGCCTGATTGCCGGCTGTTTCTGTGCGCAGGACGGTGACAGTGGCTCTGATGACGCGCTTGATGATGATGACATTGAGGGCCTGATTGTCACAGAGCCCGCCCCTGATCAGACGTCACGGAAGCGCCGCCGGGACTCTGACAGTGGGGACGCCCCTCGGCTGAAGGTGGCTGGCGGCTTTGACTGGTCGACGGGCGCGGCGGCTGGTTCCGGGGCGGCAGACGGTGCCGATGGGGAGTCGAGTGGCGACAGCGAGGATGAGGACGGCGACGGCGACGATGCGACTGGCAGCGCCCGCCGCAGCAAGCGCGCGCGCAAGGCACTGCGCAAGGACGAGGAGGAACGCATTGCGGAGGAGGAGGTGGCCATCGGTGGAGGAAACCGCGCGCCGGAAACCGCCGCCGACTTTGAGCGACTGCTTCTCGGGTCGCCTAACAGCTCGTATCTGTGGATTCAGTTTATGGCCATGCACCTTGCAATGACCGAGGTCGACCGGGCGAGGGGTGTGGCACGTGACGCCCTCGCGCGGATTGCCGTGCGAGAGGAGGCAGAGCGTCTCAACGTGTGGGTCGCGTGGATGAACCTCGAGAATGCGTACGGCACGGACGAGTCGCTTGCGGGGATCGTAAAGCGCGCACTCGAGGCCGCCGAGCCGAAGAAGGTCTATGCTCACCTGGCCCAGATATACGACCGGTCCGGCAAGCACGAGGTGAATGTCGTTGGGTCTCTCCGTTGTAATGCCAGTTGTGTATGTGTGTGCTTGCTGCGATTTGGTAGGTGCGAGTAAGAAATTGCGAGGAATTGTGTGACAGTCTGCCCCGTGCTGATCTGCCATCATTCTGCTGTGTGTGCGCCATGTGGCCAATCACCCTGACGTAGGAGGCTGAGCGGGTGCACCAGACGCTTTGCAAGCGCTTCCGCGAGAGCCGCAAATCGTGGATTAACTACGGCCTCTATCTGTTTGTGCGCGGAAACGCCGAGGGTGCTCGTCACGTGCTGCAGCGCAGTCTCAAAAGCCTTCCGAAGCGAAAGCGTGGGTGTTCAATCCTCTGCGCCTGCTCTATTTTCCTGTCCCTGTCACTCCCTTTGTAGTCTTTGTGCGGCGCTCCATTCGGCTCACTGAGATGACAGTTGCATCACTGCGCATGCGTGCTGACGATGGCGCCGCCTGTCCCTCTCTGCAGACATTCCGACTATCATCAAGTTTGCGCAGCTCGAATTCAAGCACGGAGAGCCCGAGCGTGGTCGCACCATGTTTGAGAGCGTCCTGAGCAACTATCCGCGACGCAACGACGTGTGGTCCATCTATCTCGACATGGAGGCGCAGCAGGGAGACGCCAACATCATCAGGTGTGGCCGCCATGTGCATTTACTGTCGGCTTTTGCTGTCGGTTGGCAGTGTACGATGCTGCAAATAGCGTATCAATGCGCGCCTGTCTCGCTGGGTTTTGGCGTGCGGTACACACACACACACACACACACACACACACACACACACACACACACACACACTCACAGCAGCCGTGCTTACTGCCCATGCAGGAATTTGTTTGAGCGCGTGATCCACCTCCACCTCTCAACCAAAAAGATGAAGCCGTTCTTCAAACGCTATCTTGACTACGAGCGCGACCACGGTACCGAAGCGTCTGTCGAACTCGTCAAGCGCAAGGCGCGCGAATTTGTCGAGTCCAAGATGCAGGAATAGGGGAGAATGCACGAGAATGTACGGGCCGGGGTGTCTTGGCGATTAACATGACAGGTGCAGGTGGACAAGACTGTTGAGGAAGAGACTAAAGGCCATGTGACCCGTATACGCACGCATCCTCTTATGCGAGTTATATTTCTTCCCCATAAATGCTGCGAAGCACAAATAGCACTGTATCCTCCGATTTCCTGTTTGGTGTTTGTTGGTGTGTTGGTTTGGTGGTGTTTGGTGTTGGGATTGGGATTGGGATTGAGGAAAGGCGCACATTGGCAAGTGAGCACAAGGTTGATGAAATTCCGAAAGGGGAATTGCAAAGTACCGCTGTGTGTGCAATTTCAGCAGCGTTCTCATCACCCAAGAAGCTGCAGACGCACGCGCACTCACCAGTACGTAAAGTGCGATCCCAACGAGAACAGATACTCATTGAAGGACTCGATAGGCTTCTCCTGGAGCACGTGATCGATACGCCGACCGCCGTTGAGGTTGCCGCAGCCCACGACTTTTGCTGGGGGGTCTGTGATCGGAAGCACAAACGGCGGCATGTCGCTAGTGAAGTTCAACAAACAGCACTGAAAAGAGCGCACGCACAGACAGACACATATACTGCATACCGACAGCAGACGCAACACAAACACACATCGCACAACATGAAGGAACGTAATGCAGGATCACTGGAAATACAATATGTGAGCAAATAGGCTGTGAAAATGCGAACCCCCCCGGCACACCCACCACAAATGTCCGACTGGATTGGCACGTCAGCCTCAGGAGTTGGCTGCGGCGCACTCCCAATCACGCGGCTGAGCGACGACCATCCGCTCATGACGGATGTGACGAGTCCCTTTTTGATATTCTCACCAAGGCGCGCCAGGTTTTCCTTGACTTCAATGTGCATTCGCTTGCGCCCCTTGTGGTGCGGCACGAGCACAGCCTTCTCTGCCGCAGCCGACGGATCCACCAGCGGCTCGATGCGATAGGCGACGGGATCAAAAGGGTGATATATGTTGTACACCGACTGCACGATTCCACAAAACCAGGCACGTCACACGGGGCACCATGGGGGTCATTTGGCGAACAAATCAGTCAGACATGCCATCTTCAGACTGAACCCTAAAATGGCTGCACGCAGAAAACACATCTTCCAACGTTGCAACCATGGCACATCCACACATACATACACACACAGACACACACACACACACACCTTTGTGACTGGTAAGCTGTAGTCAGCAGCAATGCCATCATGCCCACGCACAGTCAGAAACAGCCCGATTGGAGAGCCGAGTGCAAACAGCGCGTCAACCGAGAAGTCCAACTGAGGATACACAACGGATAAAGCCTCATTCTTCACGCGGCTCGTTTGGTGTTGCAGGCGCTTCGTCTTGCTCAAGAACTGTGGAATTACATGCAACAATACACAAACAGCACAAAACTCATGAACAAACCGGCCCTACAATCAACATGACATGAGCACATCAGCGCTGTAAAGTGGGGGCATCCACCTTCTTTTTCGTGGCTGCAAGGTCAATGTCACCGCCTGCGGTGCGGTCGTATGATGCGCCGGGTGAGCTATCGAGGGGGAGCGGGGATCCAAACGACGGTGAGGGCGAGAGGATGGATGGCTCTGGCCTTGGGGGGGTGGCGGGGGGATCGAGGGATGCGGACGCGTGGTGGGCAGACGGCGCGGTGATTGGCTGCTGGTCGGCGGGCGACAGGGCACCGCCAAGCGTGGGCGCCTCCGCAGACACCGACGCACGCGCCGCGGGTGGCAGGGACGACACCTGGTGCGCAAGTATGTCAAAGGCTATGCACGAGCCGAGACTATGGCCCACCTGCAATGGTGATGGATTGCAACCGAAAAAGAAGAGAGTGGCGTACATGGCTTGAATCACCGTCCGAATAGACAGCATGCAGGAAAATCACATACACACAAAAACACACACAATCCCTCACTTACAATCGAGACGCCGCCACGAAAGTTCGGATTGCGCTTGCGAAAGAGTGCGTGGAGGGCGTTGAGTTCGAGTGCTACCTTGTCGAGAATCATTTGGCAGTAAGGTGGGCTCGTGAAAAAGAGCACGTCGAGGATTGTGTCGTTGATGAACTCGCGGAGGCGGCGGATGCTGTCGAGCGTAATCTGGCGCAGTTTGCTGCAGTCGACAGCGGTGGCAGTGCAACAAATGCAAATGGGCGATTAGCAGGTTATGGCAGGTGAACCAAGACAATCCTAGTCCAGACAAGACTGGGCGCTCAACTCCATCATCACAGACACACCTGTCGACGCCACCGTCCACGTGCAGTGCGTCGTGCCACTGTATCGGCAGAAACTCGACGCGGCCACCCGTGTGGGACAGATGGGTTCGTGATAGGGCGTTCGCAAGACTTCGCATGTCGTCAACTGTGAGCCAAAACACATTCCAGTGTGTGGAGCACCGCATTAGAATGTAATACAACAATGTGCGATCATCCCCCTCCCCCCTCCCCCCACCAC
>CALSCR010001729.1:0-22977 GCA_943704495.1 Pigoraptor chileana
GTCAGAAACCTGGAACCCAATGTTGGAGTCGATGGGCTAAACGCCTAAGGCAAACACAAGGAACTAAGGTCTCTGTGTGCATTCGCATTTGGCGCATCTTTGTGCAGTTTTGATTGACGAGTGGATGCCCCAGAGGCATGACCCTTGCCGTGTGTCGCAAATGCACAGCTGGCACTTAGTAATGCGAGCGCGAAGAGGACAAGTGTGAAGGATGAAACTCCGGATATTTGTGGATTGGATCGTGACGGCCGCAGCGCATGCGACAGGCGGCGCACCATTTCTTCGCCGAGATTAATTGCGCGAATCTTCCATACTGTTTGCGAGTAAGTGAGAGTGGTCGCAAGGAGGTCTGTCTATCAAGCCTCGCTTTCACTGTGCGATGAAGTCGCCATTGAGTGATCAAGTGAGGAGTAGTGTGATCCACTTCGGACTGATATGTGATTTTTCCACAATCAAATTGTATAATAAAGACTTCCATGGGTGGAAAAATGTATGCCACATTTGAAGCAAACTGCATCGAAGACATCACATATATGTTGTCATTTGCACCTTCTCATAGTTTAATCCCACCGTTCACTCTTTCCTGAAGAGTGACACCATATACTAAATGGCGCATCCAACCAATGGCACGCAACCGCTCATATGCCCCACGTGACCCGTGAAGCAATCTTTCTACGCACATGCCGCACTCAAAGGCAAACTCTGATGAAAAGGGAGCAAGGGTCGAAGAGGAAGACACAACAAAAAGTCAGGAGGACCACACTAGAGACACCATGCGACAAGATGCCCCCAAAAATGAAAACGAGGTATACAATGACCAATACAGAGAGAGAGAGAGAGAGAAAGAAGAGACAGAAGGACAAAGGAATAAACAAACGAAAGGAAAACACAGTTCCCGCTGTACATACGCCAACGCACACGCAACACGCAAACGCAAACGCCAACGCCAACGCCAATGCCGCAAACACGCAACCAACACCATCCAGCCAACCACGCCGCCTCACACTCCCACATCTGCAAGAGAGCTCATACTCGTGGGGGCTGCGGGAAGCCGTGGAGACCAGCGGCCATGGCGGCGGCCATAGCTGCAGCCTGCTGTTGTTGTGCCGCAGACAGCGATTGCTGATGTTGCTGATGTTGCTGTTGCTGCTGCTGCTGCTGTTGTTGGAAGTGTTGATGCAGCTGCTGTATCTGCTGTTGCATCTGCAGAGGAATTGCACCCGACCCCAGACCCAGACCCAGACCCAGACCCAGGTTTCCCTGTTGCGACTGGGACTGAGACTGGGACTGTTGTTGTTGCTGTTGTGGTTGTTGTTGCTGTTGCTGTTGCTGTTGCTGTTGGCCCTGCCCCTGAGATGCGTCAGCCACGCCCTGCTGCCCCTGCGACGCCCGCCGACCCGCACCAGTGCCATTGAACATCGTCACAACGTTGGTGATTGTCTCGCCAATCTTTTGGACCATCGGCACATTCATGTACTCAAGCTTACACGACAGCGACTCTGTGCATGCACTGAGGCCGCCCGACCACCGCTTGACGCGATTGATTGAATCCTCCGTGAAAAAGCGCGAGCCAAGCATCCTGCAAAACCAAGGAATACAAATACAAGCACACATATTCGTCCAAGGCAATGATAGAACAAAATCCGCCGGTGAGTCAAGAGCGCATTGTTGGGCGCAGCACACCATGGCTTTCAGTCGGCAACTCGTCAAAGCCCACGAGACTGAGCAAGTGCAGTCTTAGCAGAGTGCGTGCAGTGGCCATATGCTACCGCTCCCTTCAATCCCAAAACACACCTGAGCGACACCAGAAAGGATTCGCGCAAGGATTCCGGCCGACAATATTGATCAAACCACGCCATAAGCGACGCGCTGAAGGCATCCGGGGAATCTAATGATACGGTTGAATTGAAACTCTCGAACAAGCCGTCCACAACCGAGCAAAACTGCGTGATGGACGGAAAGCGGGTAGTGCATATAAGCGCGGGTAACACCTAACAAAGCTGCGCTTAAGTGAGCTGCAGATGCTCAAAAGCTCACATGCACCACCAATAAATGCAAGATGTGGGGTAACGGCCAAATCTCGTTGCCCGAAGCTTCAAACACGACGTACTAAAGAGTACCCACAATGTAAAACTTGACGTTCTCCGCAAGAAAGTTGGGGTTTGGCGGCTGCGTTGCGGTGCCTCCACCGGTCCTTACGGGAACCGACGATCCGCCACCGCCAGTCGCCGCCGACGCAATGGCCTTCATATCGGCGTCGGTGAGCTGGCCATACTGCTGAAAGTTCTTGATGATCAGGCGCAGCTGGCACACCTCCTTGCGTAGGCGGTTCACTTCCTCCACAAGCGTCGACTTTTCCCGTATCATGTGGGCGATGTAGTCAACGGCTTTACGCAGGACGGTGGCCTTGCTAAACTTGGAGCTTGGTGCCTTTTTACACGCCGGGATCATGTGCTGCAGCTGGTCAAATCCTTCCTTAATGTTGTTCCGGCGCTTCTGCTCGGCGGCAATGTGGGCGCTGCGACGCACGGCAGCGGCCTGCACATTGTCGCCAAACTCAGACGGCGATGGCTCACCAGACATACTGCAGAGATCAAACAAAATGCAAGGAGAAAGGTAAATGCGAGCAAAACAAATATTCAGAATGGCGCATAATAAGAAACAGGAGAATTCGGCCAGATCCAATAGCGCACGCATCCCACCTGTCCCGCCTGTCCGACTCAGTGCTGTATCCGTCGTACGGCGACTCTCCGTTGCGCATGCTCTGGATGCTCGACATGATCTCATCAAGCGATGTTTCCCCTGGAGGCGAAAACCCAACATCCTCCTGCTTCACCGTCATAAGCCCCTGAATAGGCATTGGCATCGGTACCGACACCGCATTGCTCCCTTTATAGAACAAAAAACATGGCGACAAAAAAAGAGATAAGGATTCAATAGTGTGCGGGATAGATGCAGTTGTGATCATCAAGAGTAGGATTCTGAAATGAGAAAATCCAAAGTTGTCGCACACTTCGAACTGAGTCTAATCGAGTTGCACACCTTCAGATGATCCGGGAAAAGACGTGAAGCCACCCAGACCCGCCATCTGTTGCAAGAATGCATCCGGTGGCATTCCGAGACCCATCGGCATCGGCATGCCCAACTGGCCGAGTCCACCGGGTGGCATGGCCCCGAAGGCAGCAAAAGGGTTGGGATTTCCAAAGATGTCCAAGTTCGGATCAAGAAAGCCATCAAGCAATCCATAAGCAGCGGCGCTCTGCATTTGCATTTCCAGAGCAAGGAGCGCGGCGGGGTCGGCCAGTCCGAGGGCACCCGGAGGAAGCTGACCGTGTGCGTGCGCGAGCGCTGCGTTGTGCTGCCCACTGGCAGCGGCGGCGAGCTGCATATTGGTCAGGATCCCAGTCTCCTTTGGAGCCACGGGACGCTTGAGGGCGGCGTCCATTATTTCGCGGCCGGAGTCTTCGAGGGGCGGACAACTGGACGGTTGCTCACCGCGCCGTTCACCGCTCGAAGCAAGCGACTGACGCACCCGTGCGAGCAAAGAGCAATATACGTAAGGCGATTATGGAAAAAGCGGTGTCGCGAAAGGCGCCCTCAGCTAAACACACAAGAGCCCAATGTGGAATTTGATGCTCAATTCGAACACGATCCTGCGTGCGGCGGGGTTATCTGAAGTAGTTGTTAGAGAGTGATGGAGAGTTAATGTCGGATACAAAAGGCGTAGACAGCGAGTCCGAGTGGCTTGACGTGCTCACAACACAACGCCATCACACAACAAGGAGGAAGTGGAAGGAAAACGACGGGACGAGCGACAGTCTGATTTGCCGCGGGAGGCTTCAGGACGGAAACAAAACGCGAGAGAAAGGCAAACTCGGCTGTGTTTGAGATGCGATGCCCCTGCCAAAGTGCAGTTGTGTGTGGCAGGCAGTGCATGCACTCAGAGTGTATGTGTATGCAGGCACTTTCTACTACGAGGGGCGCACAATATTTTAGTAAGTTTTTGTCGTGTAAGCCTGGGTAGGCGCGAGGATTAAATAAATATGTCGCAATTTAGACGCGAGTGTGAGTTATGTATAGAGTTTCTTTTGGAATCCATCAATTATTTTCCGACATATGTAATAAATAAATTTTTTTTGAGAGGCCAAATTGTTTTTTTCGCATTGAAAGCACTAATTCATGAGTATAGTACATTTCGCTATGAACCAACCGAAATCGATGACGCTATGTCAGATTGGACGCATGCCCTCACTGTGCAGAGTTAATTGCGCACCGCCCACAGTATGGATTAACTATTAGGCAAGCGTTTATTACCGCTGCACTCGCCCGATCATCCCGAGCCCAAAAATACGCTATCACGTGTTGGTGCGGCCTTGAAAGAAGCTTCTGCGGCACTCGAATTGGACGTGGGGCCGAAATTTGCATTGATTTGGGGACTGTGGGCAGTTCGCGCGGGCCGAGACGTGGTTTTGGCGGGAACCCATTTTTGGCGGGAGCATTCAAACGCGTCGCCGACAAACAACGGGTGCGATTACGGACAACATTTGTCGTGGCAGATCACGCCCTCCGAGGAGTCCAATCACTGGGCTTCGTGAACATAAACAGCCTACAGCAGACGAAAAGAGGAATATGCAGAGATACGAGATGAGAACTAATCAGCACACAAACGAGTAGCAGTAGTCTTTAAATTTCGATATAACAAAATTATCCAACAAGAAGTGAGGGCGATATGAGATACGCCCTCTGGATTCTTTCCGTCTGGCACGCCTGCATAGCCAGTCCCGATAGCGAACGTTACTCACTTGTATGTCTCTTTGTCCTGATATGTCCAATCTCTCGTGTTGTAATTGCCCATGTATTTGGGCGGTATTGGCTTGCTGTTGTGCCGCACACAGAACCAACAAAACAACAGTAAATATCACAATTGACTCAAGTTGTCGAAATAGAATGCCATCACAGACACAGAGGAGACACGCATGCATTCACCAGATGAATCGGCACAGACACAGACATTACATACCCCGACGCGAAACAGCAAACAACATTTGTGCGTCACTGGCCACACGAAATAAACAACAAACAAGTTGGCTTCCTCATCTTACCTGTCAACTGTGAACCCGGCGTCGCCGATCTGGCGAACAAACTCGGACACTCCCTAAGGAAGAGACAGAAAGGAAACAAGCATGGGTGATTCGCACCAACACAATGGATCCGCAATTAATGTATGCGACACATCAGGACGAGACGACACAGAGGCATATAGCTGCGCCATCAAGACTGTTGCACTGCAAAAGAGGGGAATTGTGGCCACTCGCACCGCAGCATGTGTCCCTAATGATAACACACACACCCCTACTGTCACAGTCGGGTGCACACACACATACACACAGCCGGCAGGACACAGCCCATCCACAATACACATCAGCACTCACATCGCGATCATCGGACAGCACCTCGTAGAAAGTGCCACCGGGCTTTAAGAAGGCCTTGCACACGCGCACAAGCGACACCACACTCAGAAGCGAGTATGTAAGCTCAGCACCGATGATTATGTCGACGGGTGCAATGTCAATGTTCGTCCGATCGCGCATCGAAAAGCGGCACGATTCACTCCCAAAGCAGTCGCACCGAAACCGCGAGGACTCGGCAAAAACGACGCCTTCAAGAGGAAAGAAATACACACACAGGCAGTAAGTAGTTAGTGTGCATGCACACTCTGTTGTGTGTCCGTCTGTATCGGTCACGTGTTTGTTGAAATATAAACGTCATATGAATGCATGCAAGGTGTTTTTCAAACGTGCATCATATGGATGTATGAGGTGCGTGAGTGTGCGCGCGTGTGTGATACCTCCAGTACTCAAAACTGCAGGCATAAGCCTACCACTCCAACACGCACGCGCGCGAGATTGTGTATGTGAGATGTCGGATTCTAGTCAGTGCCTTAGGCACTGTGCCCATGGACTCCACAAGTGTATGTAAGGGAGAGATGTGCGGGTCATACAAGGATTACACAGCACACAGATGGACACACACACACACACACTCAGACAGTTAGAAAATATGATCCCGTCCTGATCAGCACACCCGACCCTCACCCTCGTGGCCGCCATGGCACTTTGCTGCACATGCCGCACAGCACCCTTCCGCCGCCGCATCTCCGTAGCATTGTCGACACCGAAACCAATTCTGCGTCAAAAATGCCTTCCCGTGTTCCTTGCACGTACACTCTGCTGCGGCCGCATCCTTCTGCCCGCTGCCCACGCCATCGCTTGCATCACCGCTTGTTTCGTCGCGCACAGCATCCCAATCCAGAAAGCCGACAGACGCATTCGTGCCACTCCACGTTTGTTTGGGTGCATCATCAGCCGCTTCGTCCTCGTCACTGCTGTCGCGGTAGCCGTCAGGATCGCTGTTAATCTTAATGTTGTATTCGATGTTATCCAGCACAGTGTCGATATAGTCTGTGAGCGTCACGTGGTCGGCGTAACGTGCGCAGAGTATACCAGCGAGCCCACAGCCACTGCCCAGCTCAAGAACAGTTTTGCCACGAAATTCTGTCGGATTATCGTAAATCCATCTGTACATACACACACACCCCCAAACCACATTGTAAGAAACATTAATGAGTGAGCGATGGATAACTTCGCCTTGGCTGCATAGTGTCTGGAATCAGGGGAAACAGCCTCGCAACGGCGCGCAAACCATGCATCACAGTGCATCCTTGCTGCTCACCGCGCCAGAATAACGCCGCCATCCCACAAGGCGCACCCGAGAGCACCCGCAGCAACCGATATTTCACGGATGAAAACGACGTCCTTGTGCTTTCTCCGCTTTTTGTCGTAGTCGCCGAACCCGATTGTCTTGCGTTCATACTTCTTGCCGAGGGCGAGGGACCGCCAGTCGACCTCAACCTGACCAATCTTATCGCGACCGTTGTGCATCTTTGCGATCTTTTAGCATGCAATTAGTCCTCACTTTTGGAAAAAAGGCTACCTCCGTTGCTTAGAAAAATGGAATATGCATGATCACAACATGAGAAATGGATTGGGACTTTGTCCGCATAGACTGATAATTGGCAGACACGCTTTCGAATAGGGTTAGTTTTGTGCCGGGGTTGATTCATGCAAGGGTTGAAGACACACTGATGCAAATTTGACTTTTAATGGCGGAAACCGCATCTTGATCAAGACGGGACGTAGAAAAACAAAGGTGTGATGTGTGCCCACACATCTCATTTTCATGAATCTAGTTCTGCAACGTATTAATTATCATAGCAGTTGGAAAGACGCCGACGTGACTTCACTGGTGCCACCCTATTAAAAGTGCAGTCGATGGCTTCTGGCGACAGCGGGGTCGCCGGCGCGCCCACACAGCCGCAAACAATGGACTTTGTGGGACTCATGGGGGAGCTTGGGGGCCTTCCATTCCTCACCGGTCTCCTGAATAGGCTGACAACAGTGCTTGATTTCGGCATCCAGAAGCGCGTCGATATCCGTCAGGGCCTTGAATATCTTCTCGATGGCGCTGAGGTGCACCGGATGGTGGAAGGCTTCGCAGACGGTATTCCCAGCGACGGAGTAACCGCGGTCGATCCGTCGCTGCTGCACATTCGATGGGGCCCAATCGACGAGCCACGGATGAGCGCTGTCCTTGACGCGAGTGGCGCCACGCCAACATCCTCGCGGAGATCGAGCACATCGTCGTCTGTATCGAAGGGCGGAAGCGACTTGAAAGCAACGGTCGCCGGTGACGCATCCACCGGTGACACACCCACCCCTGCTCCAACACCATCTGCGCAAAAGGGAGATGCCATGCCTTCAGGAACACCCGCCAATCTGTCGCCAAATGTTGCCTCTGAAGTGCTCATCCCGAGCCCACCGGACAACCAGTTTCGCATTCGGCTTGTGGCTGGCGCAGCGGCGTCAGAGTCCAATCACATCGGCGGACTTGCCGGCGTCGATGACTTTTTCTCTGCGTCTTGGTTCAAATCGTTTCTCGAGCGGCTTTTTGCATCGACATTTACTCACACGGATGCGGATTTGATCAGTGCTGCGGAAGCGCAGTTTCCGCTCAGCTGGGCCGTGTGGGGTCGCGTGTTTGTCCTTGATAAGATCACAATGTACGAGCCGAACCGCACTCCCGAGGGACTCGTCTCATTTGCTTTGCGCCTTCCAATCAACATGCGCGTGCTGCGGGAACACTACCCCCACATTGCGGATCTTTTTGACTTTCTCGCACACATTGGGGTCTCCATTGGCAGCAGCGGCGGCGATCCCCGCAAGGTGATTGCACGGATGAGCTACGACGCGTCGTCAAAGTCAATGACCGTGCGTGCACTGCTCCGACCGTCGGACGGACGCCTCGTGTGGTCCACCGCAGCGGATCCGCTGAAACCGTTCATCGACGATGCACCCGGTGCAGCCTCGCGCGAGCCCATCCCATTCTCGTTCGACCTCAGCGAGGAACCTGCGCTGTCGGTTGTGATAGACACAAGCGCCAAGCTGCTGCTCAATCTCGCGTCCGTGCGCCTGCCCCGGATGGACTTTGAGCTGTCGTCGCCGCGCAATGGACGGGCTGTATTTCGGCTCAAGGGCGTCGACTCTGCGTGGATATTTTTTAGGAAACTTTTTGGCTTTGAGCGGATCATTCAGTGCATGATCAACCACTTTGCCGTCCATATTGGTCTCGGTTCGCGCCCCGCACTTGCCGCGCCCGCTGCCGTGGAGAAGACGCACGCGACAAAGGGGGCTGTCGATTCGAATGTCGACGGCGTGCCTCCCACAGCTGGTGACAGTGGGGTAGCGGTCGGTGCAGCGCCGCCGGGTGACATACGACACTGGTTCAATATGACGTTCCACGGCGTGCTTCCGCGGACGCTGGCCGTGCGCGTGATTGCCCGCATGTGGCGGTACTTTGTGCACAGCGAGGCATACATGGACATTCTCTTTCTCGCGCGCGACCTGTGCACCGGATTTGTTGCCGACCTCATCAAGTACCAGTGAATCCACCAACAATGTTTTTGTTGCCGACCTCATCACGTACCAGTGAATCCACCAACAATGTTCCATCCGCGCCATTTGGCAGTACTTTGCCTATACAAGGAAGTAGATGTGGGTTTTATTTCACACCCAACTTACTAGCGGGCCGTTTTGTTTTGTAGATACAGAGAATGCGGTTGGCTATGAGAATCAATCTGAGTCAAAGTGCGACCACCGAGTCTTGAATGCAATGTGCATGCTTTCGGCTGCGCATTCTGGGCACGTTAAGAATCGTTAAGACTCTTTCTATTTACAACACCTTCGCGCACGCGATACAGGTACGTTCAGGAATGGAGAATCACAACATGAGGGACCTAAATGGCATTAAACCAAAATTGAAAAAGGCAAAAGTGGAAACAACGCGCGCACAAGCACAAACTGTACCGACAAAGACAAGACAGACCGACAAACGCAATCGCACAAACGCAATACGCAAAATGCAACAACGCAAATTCCAAAGCAAAAACAGAGACGGCAACACACCAATCGACAGCCCCAAAACCAAACAACGGCGACACGCACAAGGTGGGACGGCGCCAAAACAGAAGTGGACGCTCAACTACCGGCCAAGGTGCAATTTCCAAGACCCCCTCGGAAGGTCACCGGCCGCACTCAAATCGGTCAGTTTCTCAGTCCATTAGCGAATCTCTTCGCACGACGTCCGACTTTTGAATGAAAATCGTTGCGTTTTTCGGGATGCCACGCCCAGAGTATGTGATGCTCACGCTGAGCACTGCCTCAAACGTCTCACCATTCTTGTTCGCAAAAAGGCCTCTGAACTGGAACTTTTCGGCGCGCGCAGCGACCGACGCACAACATTCTTTTGCAAAGCGATGCCACTCGCTCTCGTGAAAGGCGCTGCGGGATCACACGAGACGCACAGGGAAACACTCAGTATTCCGTGCAAACACAGGCAGCATCCATTCAAATGGGCCATGCACAGAGAAATGCGCGCACGCACGTGACGTGCGGGCGTGTGTGTGTTTCAACGAGGTGTGCAAAATGCAAAATGCAAAATGCAAATGGTGAAGACTGGGCAATAATGAAAGTACACTTCTTACAGAGTCTGTGATATACGCACCGAAAGAGCAGCTCGTCACAGAGGGGTGTCTTGATGACCTCTCCGTCGTCATAGCCAAACATTGCTGACGCCATTGGGTTTGCATACGTCACGCGAATGCCAAAATTCTTTACGGCGCACCGCACCACCGCAACGGGAATCTTTTCATAGACAAGCCGGGTCACTGATTCGCTCATGTCGACGGCAGGCTGCGTGTAGGGAAAGTGGCAGAAGGAAGATACAAATTTGTGACGATTGAGTGACAAGCACGAATGCAGAGTTAGGGTTAGTTTAGGATTAACCCTAGCCCTTGTGCGCCCATTGACCCACATACACACCAGACCAAGAGAAGCACAGTGCACATGCAAATTTTGTACCACAGTTGCACACCTGCACACGCTGACAGGAACAGTGCGGCGCCCACACGCATGCTCATTATTACACAATACGCACAGATGTGCGCCACACGCAAGATACACAAACAACGCGCACAAACACAATGCCAACAAAGGCACAGAGAATAACCACACACCTCCTCGGGTTCCTCGTCCTCTGTCATGAGATTCTTCATCGCGGGATCGAATTCAAGCCCCTCGAGAAGCTCCTTCTTCTGCTCATTGAGTTCCGGGTGTGTGAAAGCACGGAACATGGTCGACTGCTGGATATAAAAGCGCCTGCATGTGCGTGTATGTGTGTGTATGTGTGCATGCGGAACATGAGTGTTGTGCGTATGCAATGTGCGGTTGGGGATGTTGCAGTCGATGAGCGCACGGTGATATCCATCGAGCAACAACGCATACACTGCAACGTCCTCATTGAGATTCGCGGGGACAACAGGACAGTCTACCGACAAAAAGCAGAAAGCATGATTTGCAATATTTAAACAGACATCGTATGCGCATTGCCCATGAACTCCACAAAGGTGGGCGACAGGGCAAGAGAGAGGATGTAGGATTCAGGTCAGTGTCTCAGGCGCTATGCCCATGGATTCCACAACAAAGGAGCGAGAGAGTGAGCGAGAGAGAGCGAGAGCCACACTCACAGGTACACAATGAAGCACGCCCTCATGCGCTCCGCAGACGGCCTCTGGAGCATTCTCTGCTTCCACCGCTTCAGTTCGCCAAACACACTCGCGAAATAGTCGCGCACGTTAAACGGCTTGCGATTCGGCCATTTCTTCGGCATGGCAAGGCCCTCTGCGACAAAATCAGTGTCGGAATCATCCTCGGGGGCGCCACCGGCGGCGGTCGAACCCGCGGCAGACGGTGCGGATGCAGCGTCGCTACCACTGCGCTCAGACGCCGCCCCGTCAGACCCAGCGGGAACCGTAGCAACGTCGTTACTGGCGCCACTGCGCTTCTCACTTGACGCGCCTGTCGCTCCGGGAGTGCCCGATTCGTCTCCCTGAGCCATTGCGCCGCCAAATATGGCAAACAGAGACTGCAAGACCTCCGCATTTGGGAAATTCGCGTCAGTCGAGGCGTCTGCCGACTGTTGCGCGGGGCCAGCAGGGACGTCGGGGATTGACTGCAAGTCGAACAAACACTCCCATGGGAAATCGATTGGATCCGGCGACGACGCAGACGAGAAGGGCGAAGGCACTCCAAGAGAGAAGGGGTTCGGTGTCAGCGGTGTTGCCGCTGCGTATGTTTGTAATAGTAATAAGAAGAAGAAAATGCAGAAGGGACGAGGCAAAATTATGTGAATAAAAAATAGCCACAACAAATTGCAACAAGCCACTTTCATTGCTCGACAACAACAACATCAAAAAGCACACCCAAAACGCCCAATACACACACACGCACCTCCTTCCGACTTGATGCGCTTCATGGGGTGTGCAGCGTCTGCATCGTCAGTGTCTCCCCGTTTGGCCTTATTCGATCCCGCCTGCGCTTGCGCCGCCGCATGCATGGGAACAAGTGCGCTCATGAGCGCGTCCATGGCACTCTGCTGTTGTTGTTGTTGTTGTTGTTGTTGTTGCGACCGGTTAGAGGCGACTGATTCGGCTGTCATCTCCTTCGCAATGCCCACGCCGACGGGCGGGGTGGACGACGACCTCCGCGCCTGCACCTTGTGGCTCACATCGATGCACGTATCTGCTTGGCTCAGACGCACACACCGCGAGCACGGACGCTGCACATCGCACGCTGTCTTTGCTTTCTTGCACGGTGCGCACACGCGCGGACACTTTTTCGGTTTGGGTCCGCCACCACCACCGCTCGCTGCGGATGTACTGTGCGCGTTGGGACTCTCGGGGCGGGACGTGGGCATCGGCGACGCCCGCATGGCCTGCAGAAGGCGCTGCTGTTGTAGAAAAAGAGCCGTGGAATGCTCCTCAGGTTGTATGGGGAGCGCATTGCCCGAAAGGGGCAGCTGCAGGTCCATCATTCCCGCAGTGAGCAGGTAATTGGGCGCATCGGGCGCTGCGTTCAGCCGCATAAAGTAAGGTTGTGCTGCAGCCGCCATCGCCGTCGCTGCCGCCACAGCACCAGGTGACATCATCATGGGTGCCATGGGCGACCGTTGTGACGGCGACTGCGAGACAGAGCTGTCCTTCGGGGCAATGCGATGCTCCATGCCTGCCTGTTGCGGTCCACCTTGCCCTTCAAGATTAGGTGATTTTCCTCTCAGTTTTCGATATCAGTCGGACTCATCGGTCGACAGATTTCCAAAGTAGCCCACTCGGAACGCGGTTGCACACCCGCCGGGGCTCAATGAACGAAGCCTTGTTGTGCGGAAGTGGATAAATCGTGCTTTTGCGCAAAAAAAGAGCCACACAATGAAGACTCTAATGATAAGGACCACCACGAATATGCGGTGAAAAAAGAGCCAGAAAGATATGTTGGAAAGACTGTGCAGATTGAAGATGGGGTTTGGGAGAGTGCGAAATGTGTTCACGGATCGATTAAAGAGTATGTCGTCAGTGTGCCTGTGCGTGCGTGCTATGCAACAAGCACAGAAGAAAGAAGCGGGAACCGATTGGTGGGCCGACAACAACGTGAGGGGGCCGTATTAATAGGCCGGAAAATCGATTTGAAAAATGGCGGATTTTGCGGTCGAAATTAAGAAATTGCCAAATTGCGAGCCTCGGCGCAAAATGCACGGACTTTGTCCGCGAAACGGAGAGCACAATCTTTGGTCCGCATGTCAATCGGCCATTAAAAAACACAAGGTTGAGAGCATGTCACATGCCATGTCACGTTGTGCATGCTTATGTGTACTCGTGCTTTGTGTGCTTATGCCCCATGTGTGTGTATATGCGTATGTTTGACAGCGAGAGAAAATGGCGGACGATGCGAGGTACGCATTGTTGTTCCGATGTGTCACGTGCACGCCCCCTTCCTCCCACGACACAAGCCATCATACACTATTGCGGCGCTGATCCCACACCCACTGTGTGCCCCCGCTGTGCAACCTGCTCAGTGTCAAGCTGTTGACGCCCCCCGAGGCCTTTGGCATTGTCGAGCCCTCAGTGTACCGGTCGAATTCGCCCTTTCCTGTGAATTTCTCGTTTCTGAAAACGCTTGAACTGCGCACCGTTGTGGTGCTATCGCCCGAAAAGCCTCTCAGGGCTGTTCTCGATTTCTTTGAAGAATGCTCCATAAACATGGTGGGCCCCCCTAAATGCATGTGCGAAATGAGTGAAATATGTGTGCTGGCATTCCGTGCTCGATGTGGCATATGCTTTTGTGTGCGGTGCCGGCCTTCATATTCATCCAACTGCAAGCGTGATTGCACACGGGCTGTCGTTCCTTCGTCTCCCAAATCTACACTGTCGATGGCGTCTTTTAACTCATCTCTTCGCTTGCCGACTCGCAGGTCCATCTCGGATTAAAGGCGTGGAAGCCCGACGTCACCTGGAAGCCCGTCAGCGAGGAGCTCATCAAGGAATGCCTCGAAATAGTCCTCGACAGCACAAAATATCCAGTCATGGTCATGTGCACGTGAGTGGCGATCATGAAAGTCGCACAGTGACGACATTTCTTATTGTTTGTTTTGTCTCCGAATTCCTGCACGCCCGCATGCATCATTTTCCGTTGTCGTCTGCTGAGTTTCACTCACGTCACTTGCAGTTCTGGCGTGCACCAAACGGGGACTCTTGTGGGCTGCTTGCGAAAGTTGGAGGGTTGGAATCTTACTTCCATCGTCAACGAGGTTGGTGCGCACTTTCGTCGACTAACCAGTGTTGCTGCCTCAAAAGCAACCGGGCGCGCTGTTTGACTTTGTGTGGATCAATTTGCTGCACTCTCAGCTGTGCCGTTCATACCCTGTTGTAGTTCATGTTCTCTGAGTGTGTGTATGCAATTTAAACGTGTTTCAAAAATCGGCGAAAGGTCCACCCGCGCGCATGGTCTCATTTCCTGCCGCTCTCTCGTCCCATTCCTCCAGTATCGCATGTATGCAGGTGCAAAAAATCGCTACATCAATGAGCAATTCATCGAGCTGTTTGATCTGGATCTCATCACTCTGCCGCACACACTTCCCACCTGGTTTGTCGACCAGGTGACCATGACGGTGAGAGAGTGTCCAAAACACACTGCTTCAAATTTTAAACACGCTCTTGTACCGTTGTGTGTACCCTTTGCTCGCTTTACCGACGCCCATCGCATATTGGCTGAGTGCGCATGTATCTGTTTTCATTGTGCAGCAAAATGAGAAGCAAAGGTTGCAGTGACCGGGCATCACGTGACGTCTCTGCCGTCTCTGCTGCGGAGCTGTGATTCCTCGATCACCAGACGCCGTCAAAATCCTTTTTGGATGCAAATTCATTCGTGATCACGTGTGGGTGGCAGCGATGGGGACGGAGGCACACATGCAAGCAAAGCCCAAAGGCGCGCACACGCAGTAGCCGTCACCGTGGCGATAGCTTGTAATGGCAAGTGTGAGAGCGACAGAGTGAGAATGGACGCATTTGCTGGCGATCGACTTGACTCAATACTTGATGCAGACGGTCTTTTCTTCGGTGAAAAACTCGATCGAATATTCGCCACCCTCGCGCCCGATTCCCGACGCCTTCATGCCGCCAAAGGGCATGTTGAGGTCGCGCACCATCCAGCAGTTGCCCCACACCGTCCCCGCCTGCGCAAGTGGAAGGCGCGCGCGCGCGCGTGTGTGTGTGTGTGTGTGGGGGGGGGGGTCGTAAGCGGATGCGTAGCACTATTGCCGCGTGTGTGATGATTTGAAACAATGTTCCAAAGGCACTCGCAATACATTCCCTCAACAACAATAACACGAGTCCACACCCACGCACAAATTGCGAGAGAACACAAACCTGCAGCCGCCTTGCAACGCGGTGCATCCGTGAGCCATTCTCTGTCCATACACACGCAGCGAGTCCGTACTCGACGCTGTTTGCAATTGTCACAGCGTCATCCTCGGTCTCAAACGGCACGCAAACAACAACGGGACCGAAAATCTCCTCCTTGACACAGCGAGACTCGAGAGACACACCCGAGATGATTGTAGGCCGCATGAAGTATCCGCCCCTATTTGCCTCGGGAAGCTCCAGTGCATCAACGCCGTCGCCGCAGTGGATAGTTGCGCCCTCGTCACGCGCAATCTGAACATACGACTGGACTTTTCCGAGATGCTCTTTGCTCACGAGTGCTCCCATGCGCGTGCCCTCCGCATCCGGGGCGCCGACAACAATGGTCCGCGTCTGCGCCGCAAACGCAGCCACAAACCTGTCGAATATTCCCTTTTGTATGAGAATGCGGCTGCTGCACAGGCAGATCTCGCCCTGATTGGTGAAGCTCGATCGCACAGTTGTCGCAACGCACTCGTCAAAATTACAATCGTCAAATATGACAGCGGCGTTCTTTCCACCGAGTTCGAGGGACAGTTTCTTGTAGAATTGCGCGCTCTTTTCAATGATGTGCCGCGCAGTTGCGGTTCCGCCGGTGAATGAAATGAGCGGCACATCCGGGTGCTGTACGAGGGCCGCGCCCGCCTTTGAGCCGAGTCCAAACACGAGGTTGCACACACCCGCGGGTATACCAGCGTCGGCGAGGACACTGGCGAGCAGACTCGCGGTAAGCGATGTGATTTCGCTGGGCTTGGCGACGACAGTATTCCCAGTGGCAAGCGCGGGCGCAATTTTCCACGTGAGCAAATACAGCGGAAGGTTCCAGGGCGAAATCAACCCCGCAACGCCGACCGGTTGGCGCAGGGTGTAATTGATTGCGCCGACTTGATCATTGTGCGATGCGCGCTCGGTTGAGTGAAGGACGGCGCCCGCAAAGAAGCGGAAATTGTACACCGCACTGCCGACAAAAGCAATCGAGTAATTAGCGTGGTATCCCTCTGTATCCGGCGGAAGCGATGCCTCAACCGGCCATGACACTACATTGTACCATGGTACTGTTCAAAATGACCACCCATCACTCATCACATTTACAAGTCGCACTACTGCACATTCTCTTTCACATCATTCATGACACGCAATGCGCCGCAATATAACTGCACTTATAACGTTCGTGAAGGGAAATTCAACGTGGGTGGCGACGGAGCCCCACAAACAAACCTACTTACCGTGGAATGTCCACCGTGCGAGCGAGCCACAACGGCTTCCCTTGGTCAGTAGACTCGGCGCGAGCGAACTCTTCAAGCCGGGATTCAAGCAAGTCTGCCACTTTATATAGTAGTTTCGACCGCTCTTCCCTCGGCTTCGAGGACCAGCTGCATGTGCAGGGGTCATTGGTACATGCGGCATTATGCACTGGACACAGGTCACGTGGGTGGAACGAAGCAGTCACGCATAGGATCCGATAAGCGTGTGGGCAGCAAGCAGACAGACACTCACGCAGGAAATGCGGCCTGCGCAGCCTTTACAGCTGCATCTATCTCCTCTGCGCCGCTGTCGGGGATCCGGCACAGAACATGGCCAGTCGATGGGTTGAACGAGTCAAAGTGTGCCGTCGCAGGGACACTGCGGCCTCCGATAAAGTTGTCAATGACAATGAGATTCGACATTTTCAAACTGTTATCCCGTATGATGTAATTCCCATGCGCACCAGCTCACACTTATATACTTCCACTTTGCAATCGCGTTCGAAGTACAGATTGTAAGCACCGTCTTCACTGACTGTCCGACCTTTGTGGTCACGTGCGGATAAGACTTTTCAGATTTCCGAGATATCGCCAATTTAGGATGAAATTGGCCCGCCAAATTGCAGTCGTGTTGAATCTTGATTTGAAAAGGACTCAGGTTATATAGACAGGACAAGTCACGGCATCCACTTGGCGATTGGATTGCTGATTTTACTGCAAGACGCACGAGCGTCTGTCACCTATACAGACACATAGATGATATTGCAATGCCGCGCAATGAGCATGTGATGCGCTGAGTGGATTCGAAAGAATGTCGTCGTTTGACGGAGTGATTACCGAATATGCAGGCGTGATGGTGGACTGCTTTGCGGGGTCAGCGCATCTCCCCGCGGCGTCAGTCTACTTTCTGTCGCATTTTCACAAAGGTGAGGGAATCGACAGCGCAGCCAAAATGCACTGAAATTTCATACGCATGTTTGCGGATTGGAAGGACGAGAAACTTGTGTGCGCTTTTGTGTGCTTTGTATGTGCTTTAGTGTGCTTGTGTGTGGTTGTATGTGCTTGAGTGCGTCTGTATGTTTGTGTGTGTACTGGAGAGAACCCTTTTCCTTGCAGTGATGGAGATTATCATTCTGTGACAGCATTCCCCGTCAACTTAGCTGATATTTGCCCATCCGCCACTTCAGATCACACCCGCGGACTGGAGCGCGCAACCCTCGGAAACACGCCCATCTACTGCTCTGCCGTGACTCGCTACTTGCTTCTGTCTGATCCGGACTATGCACACCTCGAGAGCATACTGGTGCCGATGGACGAGGGTGAGCCGACGCAGATTCCGTTGTCGGATGGGACGCATGTCACGGTGACCCTTGTAGACGCAAACCACTGCCCTGGCTCCGTAATGTGGGTGCAGAGGAATTGCGTTTCGGTTGGCGTGTGTGTGTTTGTCAGTTGAACACAGACTATGGTGATAAATGGCTCCGGAGAGTATATTCACTGCCGGCGTCGGAAGCTTTTGCGTGGCTTCTGCAGTGCGCTCTGATCTTTGTTGCCGGATTACCTATTCCTCACGAGTGGCTAAGCTTGAGTCTCTCTGTGTGCGCGATCCATGCACTGCAATTCCCTCCATGGCAGGTTTCTATTTGAGGGCGCCAATGGCACTATCCTGTACACAGGTGAGTGGGGCAATACACAAGTCTCTATTCCCATATCACTGCATCATGCCACTGTTATGCGACGAAATCACACCGCGCTTATTGTGGCCATTCATTTTATGTTGCAAACTTTTCTCGTACTGTTTTCAAGGCGATTTCCGGTTTGAAAATCCCGAGGAATTCTTGAAAGACATTCCGTGTCTGCATTCTGGAGGAGTCGTCAAGCACATCGACAAGGCTTATGTTGACAACACTTTTGCAGTAAAGAAATTTGCGACATTTCCTTCAAGGGTAAGTATCGACGGTTGTAATGCTCTTTATTGCATGTGGCGATAGTGTAACCGTTGCATATGACAATCCTCTAATGACCTTCATTGCGGAGTCCATGCGCACAGCGCCTAAGACTTTTACTTGAATCCTACACACCATGACCTTCATTTTATGCATTCATAGAAAGAAACTTCGCGGCACATAGTGGACATAATAAGAGAGCATCCTGGTTGCCCCACCCACATAAGCTGTGGCATGTTTGGATACGAACCCCTCTTGGTGAACGTAAGCAATGCCGTCGAAGCGAAGGTGTGTGTGTCATAATGTATCAACTTTTGCTATGCCCTTTGGCTTTCTTATATTGTGTCGGATCGCATCTATGGCTGCACGACGGACATTGCTTGTGAACAGCGAAATTGTGTACCAACAAGCCAACATAGCATATTTGCCACGGCCGCAGATCCACATTGGCAGTGAAAAAATGGCATCGTATGCGCGGTGCAAAGAACGTGCGCCCATATCCGCCTTTCTCTCCCGAGTGTCGGTCACAGCAAGCGATGCCGCGGTGGGATCCTTCCTCGGCGTGCACGCGTGCTCACCGTACTGCGAGAGCCTTCGGGATTCTGCCACCCGCACCGTCATCATTAAACCGTCGGCCATGTGGTTCTTGGGGGACGGAAAGGCGCCGCCCGCCCGAGTGCCACGTGTCCAGACGCATCTCAGGGTGTGGGTGAGTTTTGGATTGCTTTGAGACATTGTGCGGTGAGCATTTTCGCCAACTCAGTCCGACTGATTATCTTGGTTTCAATGCAGCACGTTTTCCACTCAATGCACTCGTCGCTTGACGAGTTCCGCGGCACAATGAATTACCTTCGCCCGATCGACATCTCACCTATTGTCAAGTCGATGGGATGCGCAAATCTGACCGAAACTCGCCTCGAACTATTCTCTCTGCTCAACATGAGACGCCCTGAAGAAGTAATGGTATGACGTCTTTCCATTCCCATTGTTCGCAGCCTTTTGCAGGCATTGTTTGCAGTCTTCACCATCTCGCTAACATTCCAAGTGATATGCCATGCCCAAATCATCGCAGGACCCACAACCGCTCCTTACTCTTGAAAGTACGGCTAGTTTGATGTCGATTAAGCGTGGGCCGAGCCTTATACGGCGCGCGTCTTCTAAGACTTGTCGAGTCGCAGTGGAGGTGTCGCTTGGCGGAATGTGTGGAGACGGCATGGGTTTTGAGGCTGGTCTTTTACTGCTGGATAGCGGCGTCAAGCGACGGCGCGTCAGTGTTCAAGCCGACAGATTGGACCCGGCATCAGCTGCCTCACTGATGGGGTCCCAAACAGCGTGTGATTCGGAGAATATCAGACCTAGCAATACTGTGGCAGGTGAGTGAATGTGAATAGTGAAGAGCTTCTGTGCGTGGCTATTTTATGACCAAGCTCATTTGCCCCTCTTTCTAACGCATATTTCCATAATCAGACGAGGATGGGCATATATGGACCATAGTTGGGGGCGAGTGCATGGATGGCGACGAGTGTGCGACAGTGCGACAGGGCGTCCGTCTCGTTCTTCAATGCTTGGCGTCCCAAACTCCTTGCAATCCTACAGATTGATTTCCATTTCGAATGTGCACCATGCGACGTCGTGGCGAATGTTGATGATGGGTGAGTGGATCAGTCTGCAAACGTTGCTCTCTATGGAGGGATACCCGTGCTCAAGTCGCTCTCCAATAACTCCGCACTGATAAACCCGACACCTATGCATAACTCTGCAATTGACACATTTAAATGGATTTCCTTGCAGCGTGTTCATCATATCAGGTGGGACCCGCCCACATCTTTTCATTGGAGACCAAAACGCGAAACGCGAGACGGAAACACAACACTACGTAGAAAGAAGAAAGAAGAAAAAAACGACAAGTGGACAGAAACGCAAAGCGAGATCCAGTCAATTGTTTGGGCACGTAACGATAGCGTCCGGCGCTGTGCATTACAATCCATCTATTCGGCGCGAGGGGTTGCGCCCTTTACGGTCTTCTCCCTGCGCTCCGACTTTGGGCTCTTGCCGCACTTGGGACAGGGCTCGTCCTCCTTTTTCGAGTTCATTTCTGCGATTTCGCGGATCTTTTCTCCCATGATCTGATTGATTGCATCCATTCGCTTCATCTTGTCGCGCTGGTCGGCGATCTCCTTTTGCTGCGCGACGGCAAGCTCACACAGCCGCGCCACGAGGCGCTCAATGGAGTCGTCCTCGTTGTCTCCCTTACACTCGGCGAGGACCTTTGACGCATCGCCACCAATCGCTGACAGGATGTCCGTGCGCATGCGGTCGCGCGACTCGGCCTGGCGCAAAACATTGACGTCCTGTCGCGCACGCAGGTCGGCGTTCTCCTCTTGGATGAGCGACAACAAGTCCTTCAACACTTCCTCGCACTCGCGCATCGAATCGAACGCGCTCGCAGGTGCCCCATGTGCGGCCGTCAGGTCGTTGAGCCGCTCTTCAATCTTACGCGAGATGTCGGCGTTGGACCTTGTTGCGCCGTACAAAATCGTCGAGCGCAGCTCCATGTCGTGCCGTCGTGCCTGCTCCATCTGCGACTTGACCGTTTCGGCGAACTCCTTGGACGCACCCTCGCAGTCGGCAATGCGGCTCCGCAGCTCTTCAAGCTCGGCCTGTGCATTTGTGCAGTTTGCGGTGAGCGCCTCTACGGCATGCTTCAGCGCCGTAGCCGTCGCGGAGTGGTTGTGGGCCGCCGTTTGGGCCTCGTGCTCCTTGCCTCTGAGGGCTGAGCGGAGGTCGGCGATGGTTGCCTCAAGCATTTCCATGCGCTGGTATATCTCTGCAATCTCTTCCTCTGTGGGCATGCGAATGCCAATGTGCGCGTTGAATAGCGTGGCAGTAAACGCGAGGTTGAGGCGCGAATGACCCTCTGCAATGTCTTTGGCCGTCACGAAGCGACGACACCCGAGCTTGGCTGCGTGCTGAAGCACTGCGTCCGCACGCGCCTCAAGATCCGTTTGTCCAGTAAGGTTCCTGACGAGTGCGGAATCGGCGAAATCCGGCGCAATCTGGCACATTAGGGCGGCGTAGCACTCGGAATCGCTTATGTCGGAGGAGAAATTTGCGACGGTGCGTGGATGACCCGCGCGCGCCAGATGATAATTGAACCAACGCAGTAGCACTTGCTCTGCACTGACGTCAAGCAGATCGCGGATGCCCTCCCCTTTGCGCAGCAACCGGACGAGCTCAGGATGCGATGCGACGTTTACTTCTGCGAGCAGGTGCGCGCGAATCATCTGCCAAGCGAGGCCGAGCAGCAGGTCGACATTTCCGCCGAGAATGTCCTCGTTGCCAATGTTGACGACCTTGACGCCGATTTTCTTTGCGCCTTCGATCGCCATGTTGTTGTTCTCTGCGATCTCCCAGGCGTCCTTTGTACCCGGCGTCTTTATGTTGCCTACGGCGGCGCTGTAGTTGATCTTACTCTCGTCAATCGTCCCCGGCTTGATTGCGTTCACGATCTTACAGAGTAGTACTCCGTTGCGCGCTTTGGTGAAAAACTCATTTGGTTCGGAAATCGGAATAAGCCCGTCCAGCTTGACATCGCCGCTTAGCATGTTGTTGATGTGCTCGACATACGCGGCGGTCTCCCGTTGAATCGCCGCGGGATCTTTCTCCACAGCCTTGCGCGGACTGACGCTCGTCATTTTTGTGTGATATTGGCTGTCCCAAACGAGTTACGCCCAGAATGAAACTCCAGCTGTTTTCTTTGTCAGTGATTGATTGAAGAGGTTGCTCGAGTGTGCCGTCTGCCGCTCGATGCCAATTCGGAAATCGATTCTGTGTTCAGCTGCCTTTTAATTATTGATTATGGCTGTTGGGCTTTGTATATATATATATATATATATTCTTTTTACAATGGGTGGTGCGTGTGCGTGTGTGTGGGCAAGAGCGATGCGTGCGTGTGCATTCCCGATAGTTGGTAGCAGTGCGTGTGCGTGCTGTTGTTGTGTGTGTGCGCACGCAGAAAGGTGTGCGAAAAGTGTGGAAAAAGTCGATGTCAGCCGAAAAAGCACTTTGAGGGTGCCGTGTTACCCATCTGTTTGCTGACATTACTATAAATAGACAATCAATTTTGGAATACATTTTGTGTCCAATCACAGAGCTCCGTTATGTTGTCCATATGCCTTTTACGGCATTTTCGATACTTTGACGCTATTCTAGGAACTGCACGCGCTTTTTGATGACCGTTCGCACCTACCACCCCTTGAATTCACTGAAACGGGAAGACCGCCGATGGGGGCCGTTGTTTTTTCCGGATCACTGAGGTGGGGTAGGCCAGCAGCTCCCTTTGTCCTCAATGCGTGCACGCGCTCGTAGCCGAGGGGAGGGGGGA
>CALSCR010001731.1:0-15402 GCA_943704495.1 Pigoraptor chileana
TGTGTGTGTGTGTGTGTGTGTGTGTGTGTGTGTGTGTGTGTGTGTGTGTGTGTGTGTGTGTGTGTGTGTGTGTTCCGATGCCAGACACCCTCTTGGCTGGTGGTCTTTGTGGTTGATGTACCGAATCTTAAATCTTGATTGTGTCTCTCTTGAATTTGTCGTGGCCTGTGATGTCATGAGCGCTCACAGACTTTCATCTCATGTTCCTCATCTGCCTGTCATGGGGTATTGTCTGTCGTGTGTGTGTGTGTGATGTGTGTCTTGTTGCGTGTGTGCGCTCCGTGGTCAGGCGGAGGCATTCTTGTTGATGGCGACGTCGGAGTCTGACGAGGACGACAGCAAGGGAATGACGTGCATGGGACTTATTGGCGCACTCAACACGCTGCTTTACCACCTCAGCGAGGAAGAGGAGGTGCGTGTGTGCTGTTTGTGCATGTGTGTGCGCGCGCGTGTGTGTGTATGTGTGTGTATATGTGTGCGTGTGCACATGCTGTTTCTGCTGTTTTCGCTTTTTCTTTTTTGATGATAATGCTGATGTCTTTCTTGCAGTGAATGCATTTGTTTGTCTTTGCCCTTGGAACTGCATGTCATAAAAGTGTGTTGTGACACTTGAGTCCGCATTGTGAACCACACTCATTTGGTTGTTTGTTTGTTTTTTTGTTTATGTGTTTGTTTGTTTCTGTATTCATTGGGTCTGTTGCCAAACATTTGCAGGCTTTGAAGGCGATCGAGCCGGTCGTTTTGGAAGTGTTGAGCTGCGTTCTTGTCGGGCAAATCAATCTCGGTGGGTTTTCTGCTGCTGTTGCATATTGTTGTTAGTGTTGTCTGTTGTTTCTGTTGTGGCAAAGTGCATTTGTGTGTGCACAATGTTCAGACACTCGCCTCACAATGTTTTTAATTGTGGTTATTCTCCTGTTTGTGTGTGTGTGTGTGCTGTGCATGCTGTAAATGCTGCCCCATGTTTCTTCATATGCAGATTACATCGAAGAGGCGCTGGAGTCCATGACGCTTCTGGTGCAGGGCGTCAAGGGCGTGTCCCCGCGCATGTGGGAGCTGGTCTCGCTCCTCATCGAAGGATTCAGGACGGAGATTTTCGACTTTTTCGACGGTTGGAATTGCTCTTCTGAGTCTCTTGTGTTGTTCTGTGTTGCCGTGTGTGTGTGGTGTATGTGTCTTGTGAGGTGTGTGTGTGTGTGTGTGTGTTCTGCCACACAAATTGTCTCAATGTGCCCACGTGATCTCACCCATTTGCAGAAATATCCACCGTCTTGCGCGTCGTCATGCTGCACGCGGGGGACAGTCCCCAGACGCCCGCGTTCGTGCAGCTCGTTCTTGAGATGTGCCAAGTGGTGCGTGCGTGTGTGTGTGTCTGTCTGTATGTGCGTGCGTGCGTGTGTGTGTGTGTGTGTGTGTGTGTTAATTCCATCAATGACCGCCGATGTGCGCATGAGATATTTCTCCATCGATTCATTTGCGCTTTATTTCCCAGAGATACTCACGTGACTTGTTGCGTCGCAGGTGTTCAACTCGACGGATGCGGGCTTCCACGCGTGGGCACGTGCCGCAAACGTCATGATGGACACGATCAACTTTTTCCCCGGGAAGATGGATAATGTGCGTTTGTGTGTGTTTGTGTCTGTGTTGTCTGTTTCTCTGTCTGTGTATCTATATGTCTGGATTGTTGCCCCGTGTTTTAATTTTTGTCCCCTTTGAAAAGCATAATCCCCATTGTCTTTCCACAAAAGACAGTTCAATGGCGTCTCGTCTTTTGCTCGTTCCTCTCATCTCATCTCGTACTCTCTCCTCATGATTGTGCTGACTCTTATTCTCGGTTGCGTTACGATCGTATGTCGTGTGTGTCGTCGTGTGTGTTGCGTGTATTGTGTGTGTGTCGTGTGCAGCTGATTATTCCCATGATGGAGGTCGCGCTGCCCCGCGCACTGCTCCCAGTCACTCCGCCTGTGACAGACCCCAACGACACACAGTCTGCCGCCAAAGCCCTTATGTTTGCGCAGTCCAAGTTCCGATGGGACGCCATTCTTGTCGTGAGTAACTTGTTGTTTGTTTTAAAATGATGTGTACTGTTAGTTGCGCGTTCTTGGATGCACGCTTGTGTGTGTGTTTATGTGTATTTTTTGCAATTCGTTCGATATTGAAAGTTTTGTTAATTCTCTTTCTTTGTTTGTACGTGCATCCTTATGTTGCAGGGAGTGGCCGCACTTCGCTACGCGCAAGACGCAGTGTTATCGTACTTGCACTCGAAGAACATCGCCCATACATTTATGGATGAGCTGTTCAGCACGCTCCTCGCGGGATGCGAGGGATACCGCTTGAAGAAGGTGCTCGCGGTGGAACTCAGGTGTGTAATTTGATATACGTATGTGTGCGTGTGTGTGTGTGTGCACGTCTGTGGGTGTGTGTGTGTATGTATGTATGTGTGTATGTGTGTCTGTGTGCGTGTGTTTGTGAATGTATGCGTGTGTCTGCGTCTGTGTCTGTGTGCGTATGTGTGTGTGTGTGTTTATGTGTGGCAATTCGTGATTTGAAACTGCGTTGCATTTGTTTATCTGTTTTTATTTTGAACGCAGGTGTGCGGACGTGCGCATGTCGGTCCAGGTGCTCGCCTCGATTGCCCGTGCCGGAAACGAGTTCTCGGCAAAAGCGCTATCCGTTTGTCTCAAGCTGCTTGAACACACAAAGGCGCTCGATGATGGTTTGTGTCTGGTCATGTCGGTGCCGTCTCCCTTCCGCCGCATTGCGTGCTATTTTGTGCGTGTGTGGGTCGCGTTGTATTTTGTGTGTTTTCTGCGCGTGTTTGTTCGTGTTTGTGATTGTGTTTGTGTTTGGAATTTTTTCAATGTATGTGCTAGTTTGCTTGCAGTTTTCGCTTTGTATGAAGTGGTCAGATGGTGTTACGATAGTTATTTGAGACCATCCTAAAATAGTGTGCAAGAATGGCCACGTGCCCTTAAATTGAGGCTTGCCTTGTCTTGTCTCTTTTTCTTTCTTCATTTACAGAGTACGCTGAACTTTCTCAGCGCGAATATGAGGAAGACGCACATTCGCTCATTGAGGACGATGGTGGGTGCGCGCGCAGTGTGTGTGTGTGTGTATGTACATATATATGTTTGTCCAAATGAACATGGACGAGCACACATTGACGATAGGTGACATTGCGTCGGCGTTGGTTTCTTACACGCATCTCAAACTTCAAATGCCTGTTGCTGTTGTTGTTGTTGCTGTTGTTGTTTGCAGACGAATTGAGTGACGGCGACGATGCGCATGACCACGACGACGACGAATACTTGAGGGCCCTTACGCGGGTAAGCTTCATCTTACATCTCTCATATTTGCTGCTGTTTTGTGGATTCCAAAAAGCGTTGGACTGCAATGTCTTAGAAGGTCTTAGGATCTATGTATGGACTCCACAAGAATGCCTTTAAAAGACCAACTATATTCTAAATCAATCTACCTTCTGTCCACCCCGCTCCTTCTCCTTTTTCTCTCTCACTCTCTCACTCTCTGTGTTGTTTCATCTTAGCGTGCGGCAAAGTATGCCGGCGCCAATGGTGGAGATAATGAAGAGGAGGGAGGCGAGACAAACGAAAACGACGATTCCCAATCGTTGGACTCGTATCTGCTCGGCGTCGATTACGACGAGGAGAACTACGTCTGCGAAGTCGGTCCGTTCAAGGATGTGAACCCATTCACCGACTTTGTCAGGATTCTTGAACGTGGGTATCTTCTCTGCGCAGTGCATTTCCTTGCTGCTTCTCTGTCGAGCTTGTGGGTGTGGGTGCGGGTGTGTGCGGGCGTGCGTGTGTGTGCGCGTGTGTGCGGCGTGCATGTATGTCGACTAATGCACTTAATATCCCGCATACGACATTCTCGATTTCAGACACGGATGTGACGCCACTGATTGCCTCTGCCGAGGATGCGGAAAGCTACACCAAGATGATCACTATCGGCCGCAAGTTCATTGCTGCAGAAGGTATGTCTATGCAACACTTGTGTATTATTATTTTATGGTTTTTTTGGTTCAAATACTTCCTTTATATCTGTATACACTTCCTTTATATCTGTATATTATACTGTGTATCCTCTTTGTGTCCGTGGCACTCTCATTGACTATGACGATTACTGGTTGTGCTAATGTATGCGTGCATGCGTGTGTCTCCCGCGCGCAGAGGCAAAGCAGCAGGGCGCGTTCACGTTTAACCCCAACGCTCAGGTGTCGACCGATTTCTCGGGCGCTGCTGGCAGTTCTGGCTTCCAGTTCTCGCAGTAATGGCTTACACATACACGCACACGCGCACAGCGCTCACATCCTTTTTGCAATTACCTGCGACTTTTTAGTTTGATGTGTCGAGGATAAACCTGTGTGTTATCGCTGCAAAGTCTCTTGAGCATTTGTGTGTGTTGTATGTCATGACGAAAGCGCCAGTGCAGTCCATGAGTATCTGTTACTGCCGTGTATGATTAATGCCATGAGTATTTCTGCTGCGCACGTGCCCCTAGGCCCATGCATTATTAGTATGCATTGCAATCAAACTTGCCGTGCAATGGCTGGGCATCGCCATGTCTCTACGGTGGTTTGGTTGTGTCAGTTGTCGGGGAGCAAGGGGACTGTGTCAGTCTCAGACTGGCGAGTGGACAAAACTAGATAATCAATGTTCTCAACAGGATATCACTGCGGCCTCTCTCAGCTTCAGCAGCAGATATATACTGTGATTGAAACAGTAGAGTTGGTTGGGACTGAATGTTTGTACTACTCTCTCCTCGAATCAGTTGCGTCTGGAGAGCGCTTGCCGTTTTAGTCCACTGGCACAACAGGTGACTGTCTTGATTGGTTGTATCAGTTGGAGTGGTGACATCAGAAATATGATATAAAGGCAGAAAAAAACAGAGGAAGGCTGTTTCTTAATTCCTTGGTTCAAATATTGAGCAGCTTACCCCGCCTGCACATGTGAACGTGTGCGACTTCGTTTGGGGCCCTTCACCGAAGAAAGATGGGGAAAACGGCAGTCTGATGACTTTTGTGTGAAATGAGTCACAGTATGGACAGTTTAACAAACGCGGTTTTGAGGAATCCGCAATTATTAATATGAATTTGTCACAGTAACTAACTGTTCGTATTTAGAACGCAAATATGGTTAGTGTTGAGTCCGGTTCAGCAAACCTGATCAGCGACCTCGGCTGCGTCATATGCCCCGATGGGACGGCGATTCATTGCAAGCCGACCGGCGGCATTGCCAACGAGAATCATTGTGCGTATTATTATGCTATACCAATATATGCTTGTGTATGTTTGTGTGTGTGTGTATGTTTGTGTGTGTGTGTGTGTGTGTGTGTGTGTGTGTGTGTGTGTGTGTGTGTGTGTGTGTGGCATCATGCGAATCGGCGGAGAATGGCGTGGGATGCGTCCAATTGGCGCGCGAAGAGGCTGCAACAAGGGAACACGCAAACACAGAGTGGCATGAGTTGAAATCACATTTAGTGTGAGTCAGAGAGATGTGTGACTGTCGCAGAAGAGAGAGAGAGCGAGATAGAGAAAGGGGGGCACATACAGTATGAGTGACAAACAAAGCTAACTGCATTAAACGTGTGCGCATCGCAACATTACAGATAAGAGTGCAAACAAATGCATTGCCAGCGACATCACAATCTATCCGCCGAAGTACAAAAACACACAAAACGCACTCACTTTGCGTTTGTCTGACGCATAAACTCGAGAAAGCGACGGTCTGTTGCAATTGCATTTGATTCAACCACACTCGCTATACGTGAAGCCTCTGCGGCGCCGTCGCACAAATCGTCGCCTTCGCCACAACGCAAAACAATGTCGAAAAGACGCGCCGACACAGACGCGCATACTTCGGCGTCCGCCCGCAGCCTTTTACACACAAGGTATCGCTCCGAGCTAGCGGGTCGACTCGTCACCGGCTTGGCAATTGTAACCGCATCGAATAGGTGTGTGAGTACCCAAATGAGGGAAAGTGATCGAGTGGTTGCGAGGTCAAACGCCTTGCAGATGAAGTTGCCGCGAATCGCAAGACAGCGGAGAGCAGCGGATATCTGCGCACAAAGGATGCGAAAGGTGGCGTCCTCCTGTGCACGCAATGTTCAAGTGCAGCGGTAAATGAGAGGTGCCTGCGTGACTGTGCGCATGTATGCCTGTCTAAGTGAGATGCAGGATTCCAAGTCAGTGTCTTAGGACTCCACATGTCTTCTCTACTGTGTTTAGAGAGAGCGTGTGTGTGAGTGTGTGTGTATGTGTGCGTGTGTCTGTGTAGTTGTAGGATTCTTGGACGATTATCCGTCTCATTCGAAGTGACTGACGGGACAATACTTTGTCACACACGCACACACACACACACACACACACACACACACACAAAAGCACGAAAGTGGGTAGGCGTCATTCTCACCTGGTCATGCCTGTCACGTGCACCCCCAAACCCGCCGTCCGCAACAACGACATGCACCCCCCGCGACGCCGTCCCCTCCATCACGTGCCGCGCCAGGCACTCCACATTGGTCGCACAATACACATTGCCAGTTCCATCCGCTCCATATGTGATCTCAAACGACGACAACAGTGACTTCGCAATTGGATGCATTTTTTCCATTCTCCAATCGCAGTCCACACCTCGGAGTGACATGCCCCACCCACGCGTCGACATTCCACGCCGTGATTGGCTCCAGAGGAGATACTCTGTGAACCCGCCAGGCCCACCACATATATCCACAAACGAGAAAGATGCGAGGGGATCCTTGCCCATTTCTTCACAAGAGTTGCCATGCAGTGGTTGTATAGCTTCCCAGGTGTCTGTGATCTGAGTCACGTGGTCGAGAGTGGCGAGCTTCACGGCGGCTCGGTTGGAGAAAGGCCCACTGCGCATATACTCAAACGGATTCGCATCACTTCGCGCTCGCACAAACGCAGACACGGAGTGTTCTTCGCTTGCAGATTGAAACGCGTTCTTTGCGTCCGCAATTTCTCTCAGTAATGCCGGATCACACGCGTCAATCGAACGGAGAATGTCGGCGGATGGATCGTCCCAAAGTATAGGGGCAATGCACGACGCATCAAAAGCAGATCCAACCGCGGGATCAACACAACGACGGAACCATAGCCACCCACTCTCACCCTCGTGAATACATGGTGGACTTGCAGTCCACATGCAGGATGTGTCGTTGCCGTCCTTTGGCTCAAGAGGGTGTTGCTCGGTGCAAGCAAGAAAGGCGTCATTGTCGGCCTTCTTTGGCGGTCGGTTTGATGCACTGGCATCACCGCCATCACATTCAGCGCGCCCACGTTTCGCCCCACGTTTTACGTGTTTCAGTGACGATGTGAACGACGTCGGCAGACCCATTGCGCGGAGCATGGATTCTTCAGACACATCTGCGCCACCGTCGGATGCCGTGTTGGAGGGGACGCCATGAGTGGCGCCGTCAGACATGTCTGATCACGCCCGGAGGTCGATCATCCAGAGTACTGCAGCCCATTCGACAGAGGAAATCTCAGCAGTATTAGCATGTATAAGCACTGCTGCAAAAATGATTTGAGTAACAATAAGCTTACTTACAAAAAAGAAAGTGTGCCTATCCGGATTCCATGACACACGAACGTCACGCGGGCAAGAGTTAGTTCAGGATTTCACAGCCAGGTCACGTGATCTTGCCGGGGTTACACCAGTTGCATCCCTCGGGCGGCAAATGACAGACAGCAGTTACGCGAACACACTCTGACGGCACAAATAACAAACGCATCTGTTCACACATGGAAATTATAGCATTGCCACGCGTCGTGCAGCGTTCGTTGTGATGGGCTCCTGCTGTTCTTGTGCAGATGTAAAACACTGACAGCGCCGCATTTCTCCACTCGTTTGTGTGTTGTCTGCGTGTAAATTAATTTGTGGTCCGAGTGGATCCACCCAAGACAGAGCGGCTTGGTATAGATTCCATTTAAGTTATTCGTGTATTGGCTATTGCTGGTGACGCCATAACACATTGATGAACATTTTGCAATTTGAGTGATCCAATTGGATCACAATTGGGCCGCCATGTGGGTCCTCGTGAACGCGAGAGAGCCGGGTGAGTGAATCAACACGAGTGTGAAGCAATAGGAAATGGGCTTCTGCCTAATTATGAGGATTCTGGGAGCATTGAAGGTCCTTTGCATGTGGTCATCACGTAATAATTGCATTCATTGACTTACCTCGTTGGTCCTTGTCTCGCTCGTTCCATTTGTTGCCGGCGCAGCTTTGCACTACTTCCTCTTATGTGATCATCCTTACACAGTGGGACGAAAGGATTGCGATCTCCTTTTCTCTTCTGACAAGTCTGTCAGCCGAGTACATGCATCTTTTACCGTAACGCCTGTAGCAAAGGAAGCAATCCGGAATGTGAATGCACGGTCTGCGCTCACCGTCATCGACAAACGGTCTTCATTTGGCACGCATGTTAACGGCGAGCGACTCGCACCTGAAGTATCCCGAGATCTGGCGGAAGGCGACAAAGTGAGCTTTGGCGGGGCGGATAGCGTCGTGCAGGTCACGTGGGTTCCGTATGTGTTTTGCTGCAGTGGCATCCCACCCGGTCGAGTCGCGGCACTGGAGGCAAAGATAGCGACGTTCGATGGTCGCCTCTCCGACCAATGGACAGACGCATGCACGCATCTCGTGATGATCGAGCTCAATGTGACGCAAAAGAACATTCTTGCTCTCATTGGGAACAAGCCGACTGTCATGCCGCAGTGGATTGATGAGGCGCTTGCCCGCAACAACGCCACGACATGGCCTGACGTGGACTCATTCTTGCCGCCCTTGCGAATGTCGATAAAACTGCCGCCGTCCGTGTCTTTCCTTCCGGATCCACGACGCAAGACTGTGTTTTCAGGGCTTGTTTTTCACTTTGTCAGCGTTGAACAGGTGGGGCTGGCTGCTCTATGTGACTTTTGGGCTACTTATATTACACGTGCGTGTGTGGGTATGTGGGTATGCCTTCTGTGCTTGTGTTCATGCGTATGTGGAATATGCACTGTTGCACTGATTCACCTTACTTTCGCTGTGACCGTGTATTCTGCAGATGAGGAACAACGAGCCTCAGATTGTAGCCGGTGGCGGACGAGTTGTACTCGTGGACGGCACTTTCTCTGTCGCCGAAGCAAAGGCACTCTCTGCCGGCGACAGATTGCGCCTCATCAAGCACCACACAAAGTACACGCTTGCGTGCGCTCCTGAAGTGTACGAGGTACTGGAGCGTGGGCTAGAATGGTAGGTCTCATGACATTACCGATATACATGTTTGCCGTATTGAAAAAGGTCCTTAAATGATAGAGGGAATTGTTTGTTCAAGTATTCAACTCCAATCGGCTGTGGTTTATGTGCTTTATCACCCAAATATGCAGCCGAGGTCACCGCCTTTTGCGGGAGGATGAAATTGGATGGGCTGTTCTCTTTGGCAGCACTGCGGAAAAGTGTAATCCGCAGTCACGTGGTCGCGACGCCGAGTCGTACAGGGGGGAAACGCAGTCCCAGCACCCGAATGCTCCGAATCACAACAACGCTGTGCCCCGTCGCCCCGCGGTGTCCATGAGCCAGACACTGGCACCTCATGGATCGCATGAAGACGGACACGCAGGCGTCAGCGGGATGAAGCAAAAGGGTAAAGCGCAGTCATCGACAAGTGGCGTGGGGTCGAGTGCTGCCGCCGATTTCCAGACAGTGCAGTCACCCCCCGCCAATTTTCTGTCCAGGGATAATTCCACGCCCATTGCCGTCGGCCCCCCCGCGGGAAGGTCGATTGATGGGGATGTGCCAATGGCGGTCGACGCTGCTCCTGCTCCCCCCCTTCAACCCGCCAACATCGCACATGAAGATCAAAGGTGTGATCGTAACAGATTGCCTACGCGCAATGCGGATTTGGCGGTGGCTGATGCAGCGGTGAGGCTCGCTCTGCTCTCTGTGTGTGTGTGTGTGTGTGTGTGTGCGTGTGTGTGTCTGTGCTCTTTTCTGCGTTGCTTGTGTCTCTTGAAAAGAGACATTTTCTTACTGTTGCATTTTTTTCCATATTCGGGCACAAATTTGTGACAGGCTGTCAAGGACGTCACTCGTGAGAACAAAAGGTGGGATACAAAGACATGTCAATCGATAAGCTGTTTATGAACTGCTATTTGGCACTTGCGTTCCTGTTTTAAACCAAAAACACACACAGAAAAATAACCGGAAAAAGAAATTGGTCACCAACCTTTGCGTCCGGAATGCAGGCCTTCTGACGAGGTCGACGAAGCCGATGAAATGAATCGCAAGCGCATCAGACTGGGCAAGCAGCCCGACACCCAGCCCATAGCTGTGTCCGTCACTGCCACAGTCGCTGATGAGGGGGTCGTACCAATGGACACAACGACACACATGTATGGCGGGAGCGATGAGATCGAATCTGGCCCCTTGGATGCCGAAGGTAAAGCGGCCGCGTCTGTTGGTCTGCAGGCGGCGAATGCTGGGCCGTCGGTGAACGGTGGCGCACGTGACCACGCTGGTGATCCGGCGCCAAGGCAGTACTTTGAGCCTGCAACGCCGTCGCTGGTATCTGTGTCCTTTGTGTCGCTTATTCGCCCCGCTGTTGCCCAGGCAGTGAATGTCGGCGCCAACTCGTCGTCGAATGTCAAGAAATTCAAAAAGGTGTGACAATTGTTTTCGTTGCGTAAATTGTCTTCTTTCCCGCCTCCCAATCTTGTGTGTTCTTGTGTATAGCTACCTGCCATCCCCACTCCAACACAAACAAAAAAAAATCGCTCCTGCTCGCGTCTCCCTCCAATGCACAGGCGTACTACGTGGGCCTTGGTTCCACGCACAATCCACTCCCTCTCGATCGTCCGGTTGTCGAGGCGCGGCCACGGGCAGAGCCCCGCGAGATGCGATGGGCCAACGAAGAGCCGAAACCCAAGGCTACGCAGGCACCCATGCTGCAGGCACCCGCACAGGCACCCGCACAGGCAGCCATACAGTCCATGCCGCCCGTGCAAAGTGCTCCTGCCGCAGTCGAGCCGTCCGGCCCCTCTACGGCGGCTGCAGTGAACGCGTCGCAAGCAGCACCAACGGCCGCCATCGCAAAGCGCGTTGCAGTGCAATCGCAGCTTCAATTCCGCGCAAATGCGCAGTCGCAGGCCAGTGCTGCTGGGGATGCGGCCTCGACGCAGCGGGGTGACAGGGCCCCCGAATTAGGCGCTGCTCTCTTTGGGTGGGTATGCTCTGTCTGTCGTTTTGTGCTGCATTGGATCATTTTGTCGTGTGCGTGTACGCATGTATATAACACGTGCCGTTTGCCTCTCATTTTTGTTGTTGTTGATTCGACATGTATTGTATGTGTGTTATTGAGTCCATGGGCACAGCGCCCAAGGCACTGACTTGAATCTTACATCTATTGTATGTGTGTATGTGCGTGAATGCCTTTGCAGTAACGACGCGCGTCAGAGACTACGGCGAACACGCAACTGACCTTTCCACTGGCGTGAATATGCAAGAAACAGCGATGATCCAGCAATACACTCTGCCTTTCTGACACATGCGTGGCAGGAACCCAATCGTCTGCTAATGCGTGCGCCGTAATATAACTATTTCAAATGCAAGCGTGCAGACACACATTGGATCCCCGTCATGAGGATAGTACATTATCTATCAAGAACATACAAAAGAGCGCGCGATAATTGCAAACATAGAAGCGAGGAGCGAGAGACGACAGAGAGAGAGAGAGATAGAGCCGGTGAATCAATCCGCCGGCTACTGGATGAGCTTCTTTGCCTGAAAAAAGCGCTTCAAGTAGTACACCTGCCACCCTCCAAGGCCCATCAGGCACAGCATCGAAAACACGGTGAAGTACAACACCCGTGAGTTGGTCGACTCTGTGTGTGGCACGCGCCGGTGTAATGTATGTACGAGTGTGTGCGTGTGAGGGTTGTGGTACATTGGTCAGGTGGTTGTGGTTGTGGCACATTGATCGTGGATGGTTGCACAAAGAGCAGCATGTGATAGCCTCTACATCAATACTCTGCACGAAGGTGCACACATGCACACGCAACACGACGCGGTTTCCTTGTAACACTATTATACAATGCCAATCACACGATATGACTAGCCGCAGGAGCAAACATTCGCACACCCACCCACATACCACACACCACACACACACACACACGTGCGCGTTCAAACAGCATTCAAAACGGATCCACGCAACGCTGACGCACCATTAGTATCGCGCATGGACGCCTCACGCTCCTTCATGTAGTTGAAGCTGTGCACAATGCTTGAGGAGAGGTCCTCGAGGACCCGCAGCTGCACCTCCAGTGGCCTCAGTTGCGCAGCCTGGGCTGCCTCGTCGTAATCGCGCGCGCCGGCCGTTCCCTTGCTGAGTGTAAAGGTGATTTCGCGCTTCATGTCGGCATTGGCAGCGGCACCTGCAAACCCACGCACAAAACGCACCGTCAGGAGGAAGGAAAAGTGAGCAACGAGAACCGATATATTACCAGAAAGTCCCTTTCTGGAGAAAATTCTTCTACGATTAACGCACCCTCTTCCACGACGTTCTTGAAGCACAGCTCGTATGTGTCCTCCTCATCGGGAGCAAACGAAAAGCGTCCCGAAACAGCGCCCGTCTTAGCCCAGATGCGAAAGCCCTGAGAGTCGGAGATCTGTCTCATCGTACAGAAGAAGCAGCCGGCAATAAGAAAAAAGTTTGCAAAGCCTCCATGACATGAAGGAACACCGCAGTGCAATACACGTGCAGCCAACCACATACACACAGACTAACCTCACACAACACAACAAATCCACCACCGCACAACCCAATTTCCCAAAAGATGCAAGAATATATTACTAACCAGAATGTCGATGCGCTGGTTTTCGCCCTCTGAGACGTGGTATGATCCAGAGATGAGAAGGCCCTTGTGCACATCCTCCTTGAAGCACTTTTGGGATGCTCCGGGAAGCTCAAACGAAACGGCCGCAGCGCCTGCAACGCACATCACGAGCACTACAAGGTACCCTGTCGCTTGCATCTTCATAATTATGTGTTCGATGTCGCACGCAGGGAATTCAGTTTCGTCCTTTGTTACGGTGCGCGCAATGGAGCACTTCGTCGGATAAGGTCGATGATGCACACGCCCACACACACACACAACCAATTACGAATTGCCGGCACTCAGACGACTAATCACAGCATTCACATGAGAGATAAGGTATGCGTTTTAAGCATTGCTGGCAACACGGGCCAGTGACACTAAAGGGAGTTGGAGTTGATGGAGAACAGACCATGTTCGTTGGGTGAGGCGCACGCACCCCCAGCTGACGATGGCTTGGCCCGACACGGCCGTCGACGCGCGACAATTCAAAGTGATCTCTGTTTTGCACGATTTTCTCTCGATTGGCTTCAATTCAAACTGCGTCGACCAAGTTCGGGTGGCAGTGTTGCCGAGATATCGCAAATGCTAACAGATCTTCGGAAAAAGGGAGAATCGTAATAATATTGCCTTGTTTTATTCCGAAACGTTTCCGACAGAACTGCCAACTGAAGCCGTTTTGGCACGGAACATCACACGATTGGTACAATTGTACAGGAGATCACAAACATTCTAAAGAGCAGAGTGGCACTGGGGACACACAGACATCGCTCTTTCTTCAGTGGTATGAATAGTAATGAATAATCTCCATGCTTAATTCCCTTTTGTGAAATTGTAATTCTGGCAAGAAAAACAACACGCCATCTACGGTAGTCAACAAAGTGACGAGGGCAACTACTGGATCGCGGTAATGCCACTTGGTAAGGCTCTGCTTTAGTCTGGCAGGTGTCGTCAGTCTCCAAGACGCTGGCTGTTTTGTGTTCCCTTCGAAGGCGCCGTTTACTGAACTTGTGCTTCCGACTCATTGCATCAGCAGTTGATTGCTGATTGCGGCCTGAGGGATGGCTTCATCTCGAAACGATCGGGCCGACAGGCTCGACTATTTCTATGGCCTAGGTCTGTAGTACGCTGCATTTCATTATGTCATGTGATGGACACACGCAACTTTGGTTTATTTATTTGAATGGTTATCTGTAAGACCCCTGTTAACGTGTAGATCTAAGTGATCTAAGGCACAGGAATGACGCTCTGCCAATACTGATGTGTGCGCATTCGATGTTGATTTGCTCTCTTATTTGCCTCCAATTGCAGTCAAGCTGCACATACTTGCGCGTCAGAGTCCCACGACGGGCATAATCGACAGTAGTTCCGAGGCAGAGCGGCCTTCCCGAGAAGGCAACGTGCGCGAGAATGTATACGCACTCACAACAGTATGGGCACTGGCCATCGCATACCGCTCAATCGACGACGATCGGGGGCGCCGGCGTGAACTCGAGTACAGTGCAGTCAAGGGGATGCGGGGGCTGTTGTGGTCCATGATGCGACAGGCGTCGAAAGTGGAGGATTTCAAGCGGACCCAGTCGCCTGGATCTGCCCTTCATGCCATGTACGATGTGAGGTGTGTTGATGACCAACGGACGCACTTGTTTCGAAAGGAGATGGGGCTGTTTGGTGCGCAGTTAATGCGCGAAGCAGATACATGTTGCTCAGTTTGCTTTGATATTCAAGGCGTGTGCTGTTACGTCTGTTACTGATGAATGTCTGTGAACACACGAATGATATCACTTTAGTGTGACGGTGCAATATGTGTAATCGGCCAATTGATCGCCGCCACACAACAACATTACTGCTGCAATTGCAGGACTGGCGGTCCTGTCGTCGGCGATGATGCGTGGGGCCATCTTCAGATTGACGCGACCTCCATCTTCCTTCTCCAACTCACACAAATGGTGGCAAGCGGCCTTTCGATCATATACACACAGGATGAGGTCGACTTTGTGCAAAATCTCATATTCTATGTGGAACGCGCCTACCGCACACCCGACTTTGGTATGTGGCAGCGGGGCAATAAGCTGAACATCGGGCATCCGGAGCTCAACTCAAGCTCCATTGGCATGGCAAAGGCCGCGCTGGAGGCCATCAACGGCGAGGGGCTGTTTGGGAAGGGATTGACAACGATATGTACGACGCATGTGGACCCCGATGCGCACAACCGCAACCGCACAATCCTGCAGTCGCTATTGCCGCGAGAGTCGTCGTCCAAGGAGACGGATGCCAGTCTGCTGGCGGTGATTGGGTTCCCCGCGTTTGCAATCGACCAAGTGGAGTTGAGGGAAATGACGCGGAGGAAGATTCTTACCGAGTTGGCTGGGCGATATGGATGCAAGCGCTTCCACAGGGATGGGCACAAGACAGTGCTTGAGGTGTGTCGTGTGTGTGTGTGTGTGTGTGTGTGTGTGTGTGTGTGTGTGTGTGTGTGTGTGTGTGTGTGTGTGTGTGTGTGT
>CALSCR010001732.1:0-11064 GCA_943704495.1 Pigoraptor chileana
CCCCAAATATGAACATACAAAGACAAAGACACGAAGATATGCAGATACGAACATACAAACACTTGCATTTTCAAAGGCAAAACATGGAGGGACATAGCCGAGCGAATATGGTGACCCTTGTGCAAAGTGGAGGCAGGAAAATAAACAAACACACACACCTGCGGCTGGAGAGTAGCTGGCGACGGCTGGCGATGACGGCTGGTAGAGGGGAGTGGGTGCGCCCCACGAGTACGCTGGCAGTGCTCCGTATGCAGGGGGAGCCTGCTGCGACTGGGGAGGGAGCTACATCGTGCGATCAGAAGGGAGGATGAAGGAGAAGGACAGAGAAAAGAGAACGAGAGGGAAGACGATCTGTTAGTATTGCAGCAATACACGTTTGAATTTTTGATTTCAGCTGTCAACAGTGCAAAGTGCAACACCCACACACCAACACCACCACCACCACCAACAACAACAACAACAACAACAACAACAACAACAACAACAACAACAACAACAACAACAACACCAACACGACCACGACCACGACCATCACCACCACCAACAACAACAGCGGCACACACCGTAGAGTGCGCAAGGGTGATGTGGTGGCCCGGAGCGTTGCCAATGGGCGCCCCAATCAGACTGGGCTCACTGGGCGTGCTGGTTGATGGACCATCGAGGCCTACACATTGCATACACCATCCACAAACACACACACAGCATCATGTCAAGAGCAGCAATGGAAAAATGGTCAGCGATTAGCAGCACATGAGACTTGACTGTTTGAGTGATATAGAACTCAAGTCAACTTGATTGAGAGAGAAAGAGCAACAGGGAGACATATACTGTGATTCTGAAAGACGAGCAAAACAAGTGGACCACCACAACCCATAGCAGTAAACTGGAGACAGGGACAATAAACAACAATACACACATACGCACACACACACACACCAAGAGCGGCGAGCTGGTCATCAAGCAGAGTCGATCCTTGCGCACGCGAGGGTGCCTGGGTGTACTGCTGCATGGGCGCACTGGGCATTCCGAATCCAAGCCCCGCGAGTGCGTTGGACGGCACAGCGGGCGACGCAAAGTCCACAAATAAATCGGCGAGAGAGTTGACGCCGTACGTCGACGCAGCGGATGGAGCAGACGCATCGCCGCTGTTGCGATGCGGGAGGGGGCGCCCTTCCCTGAGCGCTTCGTAGCTCTCGACGGCCTTGTTGAGAGCATCGTTCAGGCGAAGAACATCCTCGAGTATGGGCGAATTCAGTCCTATCATTTAGGGTTGCAAGTAAACGACGCGACGCCACATTTCGTGTCAGAGAGAGGGATAATGAGAGAGATGTAGGATTCAAGTCAGTGTCATAGGCGCTGTGCCCATGGACTCCACAAAGGATAATGAGAGAGAGAGAGGGAGATGCAGGATTCAAATCAGTGTCTAGGGCGCTGTGCCCATGGACTCCACAAACGAGAGAAAGAAAGGAGGTGTACCGCTTTCGTAACATTTGCCGTTGTGTGACACGGTCCACATAATACACAAATAAACGAACAAACAAACAAACACAAAAATGAACACAACGTAAACATACAAACACGAGCACAGAGAGAGAGAGAGAGAGAGACGCACACTGCGCATACTGACCAGAGCGGGCATCCTCCTCGTTGATCTTCTGGATGAGCCGCTGGAGACGAGGCTGCATAAGACTGACAGAGCGGTGCAAATCCTGCAAACACCGCAAGGCATGCATGGCAGACAACACACGACGATGAGAAAAGCATATGACACACGGGGATCCAATTGAGCGAACTTAGAAATAGCGACACAGGCGCAGCCATACGGATACGACATAACGCAATGAGACAGACATGCAGCACACACACACACACACCGTGGCGAGGTCGTTCTCTTCAATGCGGCCCTCCAATGGCCGGTGGTTTGAGAGTATCTCCGTCAGGAGCTTCACGTTGTTGTGAACAAGCTCGAGGTCCTGCCTCAACTTCACCTCACCCTCGACCTTCTTGCTCTCCTGCACAGCCACAAACAGGCACGCAATAAAGCAACATGTTGTTTAATAACATACGAAAGATATAGGACTAGAGTCGATCTTGAGACCCAGACTCACAAAGGGAGAGATGCATGTTAAGATTCAAGTCAAGTGTCTTAAGCGACGTGTCTATGGACTCCGCAGAAATGGAGAGAGAGAGGGAGCGAGAACCATGAATATTACCATAAATGCACGCAAACGGCAAACACAATACAAAATAGACACAGACACAGACCAAACTGGACGACACCACAATTCGTACAACGGTCAAAGATCAAATCCTCTCAGATTGGACAGATTGCACAGATTGAGGGGTCGCACATTTGTCTCACCTGATTGTACATCTTCTTGATCATTGCATTTGCGCGCTCAAGATCTTTCGGGTTCTTGCTCTTCAAGAGGCGATGGAGGACCTGAGTCATTTGATGAGAATGGGAGTGCGTGTGAGAGTGAGTATTGAGTATGAAGATGTGAGATGACGGCGGCGATCTGGTGATGTGCAACCGACCTCTCATCCAACACATACACACACACACACACGCACAAACGCGCACAACTACAGCTACCAAATATGCACTTGCAAATACACTGAACATAAGCATGAAAATCGACAAGCCGAAATTAAAATTCAGAAGAAATCAATGCATTTAGAGGGGGCGCTACTATTGCCACTCTGGATGCACATCACGGACAGGAGCAGGCTGACACTACCACCACCAGCACCACACACACGCACACGTACACACACGAACACGCACCCACATCCATACACTTACCACATTGTTATCCTCGTCCTCAAAGGCGTTCTTTTGGCTCGCCTCAATGTCCTTGTCAAGAAACTGCAACGACGAAAGCGACAAGTGCCAATTAAACAACAACAGAAGACAAAACAGAATGAGATTTGCTTCTCTACTCCCGGTCCCCATGATCACCCACTCAAACTATGCTTGCGGAACCTCAACACAAATCCTGAATGAGAACAGACACCACAAAAACACAAACACAAACACACACACACACACACATATATATACGCACAACCCAACACGACGGGCGTGGAACACACATACGCGCATAACGGACTCACATCAGATGACGTTGCAATCGGGGGCGCTCCGTCGATCGCCGTGAGCGGAAATTCGTGTCCTTCAAATCGGCATTGTTTGGTTATTTGCAAAATCAGTACTTTAATGTGCATGATCACCAACTTGGAGTAAAATTCAATGCCTTTTCTCTCCAAAAGTAGATCCAGACGTCTAGTTCATGTCAACAGAGAGCAACATTCGAGCCACTTCAAGCATTTCGGTTCATTAAAGCAAACGGTACGATAGGTGCACAGGTACACTATACATGCAACACACGCGTACATGTACTTGCAAGGACACCAACACCAACATCCACACACACACACACACATACACACACCTTGCCGGCGGAGCATCTGGTAGGCCTCGTTAATCTTAGTCTCATCGGGAAAGCCGATCGCCCACGCCTGGATGAGTTCCAGAATGCGCTTCTTCACGGGATCAGGCGTGTTTGCGTAGTACTGTGGGATCACCGAGCATTATAGAGAAAACAACTTCGTCAGCAAACCAAAACTACACATTCCTCGTCCCGAAGACACAAAACAGACACACACACACCCACACACACACAACAGCAGCAAGGTTATATGGCGCACAAACAAACCTATAAGAAAGCTCCGATCAAAATGAAAGGGCACACATATGATATGGGATGATTGCAAAAGCACACACCTTATTCGACACCAGCTTGATCATTTCGTTAAGAAACTTGAATTTGCCAACGAGATGCTGAAACTCCTTACCGCAGTTCTTCATGCACGCATCCAACAGCTGCGGCATCGCCCAGGGAACATTTTCAGACAAACATAGAGTACACATACAGATGAGAACTTGCGAGTTTGAGACATTGGCCACCAAGTGTGATCTTAAGTGTGTTCTTATTGGATGCAGTCATAGCAAATGCATGCAGATTACAAGTGCCAAAGCCATGCAATACAAGAGATTGAAGTCATGGGCATACATGCTTTTGCCACCGTGGAAAGTCACCAGACCATACCGTCAGCGCAAGCAAAGCGACCTTCGCGTTGGGATTGCGGACCTTGTCGAGGATGATCACGGATGCTTCGATTTCACTGCAATGCCAGAGCGATACAGAAGCGAAAACAACACACAGTGAACCCATTCGATATATTTTCAAGTTCAGTGCTCCATGTAACACCACCGCAGTGACAGTTGTAAGATTCAACCATAACTGTCGAGACTTGGGCAAAGCAGAGAGAGAGCGAGAGAGAGGAAGAGAGGTTGATGCGCGCCAAACAAATATTTGTGGCATAACTCACCCATTGGGAACACGCTGGACATTGTCGCAAAAGTCAGTAATGAGGCCCCAATCCTCTGCATCCTGACGGTGGTGGCATGCCTTGTCTGTGGGCGCCGAACCGAAATAATATGTTTGAGTCTCCATTCAGTGCGTGGGCGAAACATAACAAACACACAAATGATTACGATATATGAAATTTGCACTTTGAGAAAACAACTCACCAGCAAGATTCTGCAGGGTATCTTTCGACATTTTCCGTCACGGCCTCTGTTGGGACAACGATGCACGAATCACAAGGGTTGGCGCGCAAAACACACATTCATTGCTTCTATGGAATTCGGTGAAAAATTGACCGGCCCCATCGAACAAACACAGAGCGTTGGAACCATCATCATGACTCACACAAACAAAACAAAACCACAACAACACAAGACATAAATACATAAATATGATTGGCAAGGCACTTCCGAATTCGAGGTGCGACACACTTACGTTGGACCACGATATGAAAGTGCCAAACGCACACACACACACACACACACACACCACACACAAATATAAACAACATCAACGCTTCGGAACAAACAAAGCAAAGATCACAACATACCAACCTGAGAGTCCTTCCACTCTGTCGGTGTCGCTGTATGGCGTCCCGACACTTTCGATTAGTGCTCAATGTTGCTCTGATTATTGGCTGTCGCGCCCTCTTTTATCACACAAACAGTGCGGCAATTCTGAGTCGCCCTCAGTAGTGCGCCGCCATAATACTCAGCTGTGGTTTTTGGGTTCCAACTGACCCCGGCAAAGTTAATTTGATTTCGTGGCGCAAAACAGGCACTATTACTCGCGTATCTCAAATAAATAGCCACCCCCGTCACGCTTGTATTGCCAAAGTTAGAATTACTATTAATAGTAATAGGAATAAGTTATCCTATTATGGAGTATGCGATCGATAGCTAGCTAAATGTGACTATGATGGCCTTGCGTGACGTCACGCACTTTTCCCCCACCGAAAGTTGTCAAAAGTGGCAATCCAATGCACTGAATCATGTCGTGAAAGTATTTCCCCGACTCTGTGTGAGCATTCTTTACTCGTGAGCTGGGCACATTGAGTGACTTCTGTGAGTTTTTTCTTTAACTGTGAGTCGGACTTTCAACGAAGATGCCAAGCGCGCTTGTTTTGCTGGCCGATGGTGCCGAGGAGATGGAGACTGTCATTATTGTTGATGTGCTCCGGCGTGCAGAGGTGCGTATGCCACAAACATTTGAGGTTGCTCAACAATCGCAAATATCACATATGTACAAGTCGTTGTGTCTTGTGTTATACAGTCTTCGTAATCACCAACTAACCTATCATCTTGAACAGATTGATACTTTTCTCGCTGGCATCGCGGGTTCCCACGAAGTAACCTGCAGCCGGCGAGTTGTTATCAAACCTGACGGCAGTCTCGAAGATGCAAAGGCAAAGGTGCGTCTCTGTTGTTGTGTGTGCTGCGTGTTGCGCCTTGCTGCAATGTATGTGTGAACTGAGACTGTTACCGTTCTCACATTATGTGTTTTTACGGATGATGCAGGGTCCCTTTGACATTATAATTCTTCCGGGTGGCGCGAAAGGAGCCGATAATCTTGCGGAGGTAAGGCTACCTGTGTGCCCCATTCGTTATTGCATATTGCCAACTTTTTTCCGTCGATGGCATCCGGCCTTTGTGTGGTCAATATCTTACATTCAGTTTTGCTTCTTTTTGCAGTCACTTTCAGTGAAAGAGCTGTTGAAGGAGCAAGTCGAGCGCGACCACTACATTGGCGCCATTTGTGCAGGTGGGCAGGGCAGCCCGGCGCAGATCACGCAAACATGTGCTTTGCTCTGACTTTTTTTGTGTTTCCATAGCTATATATATATGAAAAGTATGACACTATAGCTGCAAATTGTTCGGTTATCAAAACTTAAAAAACACACCGAAACATATTTAAAAACACGAAAACAGAAAAGTAATGCAATTGCACGATGCGTAATTTTTAACTGAACAGCTCCAAAGGCACTCGCGGCTCATGGCATTGCAACTGGGAAAACGATCACCTCGTATCCGTCGTTTAAAGACCAGCTCTCCGCAACGTACACGTACTCAGAGGAGCGAGTGGTTGCCGACGGGAAGATCATTACAAGGTTTGTTCTCAACATATGTCATTCAAGTACAGCCCAGCCCGATCGCACTCCAGTTGCAAATCGTCGTCGCGTCCATTTTTCACCACACATCATAGTCTTTTCTTTTAGAAATCATCTCAAAAAACAGATTCTATGCAATCAATGCAGCCGCGGACCCGGCACTTCGTTTGAATTTGCACTCGCCATCGTAGAGACGCTCAAGGGAAAGTCTGCACGCGATTCGGTCGCGGGTCCCATGTTACTGTCCCACCAGTGATTTTCTGTCTCGCCATGTGATTTTATTGTGAGATAAATCTCGCCTCTAGCGCTTTTGCACGATTAAAACAAGCGCGAATGGATTCACAGTGGGATTGCGACCGTCGAAATTCGCACTGGACTGTGTCGACAGGATGCACACCCTCAATATGAGCCGTCGCCCGTGGGTGGCACACATTGTCTCTTATTTATCGCCATTGTCGCGAAGATGTTAGACATAGATTTGCTGCGAATTTAGGTTTGCTATATAATTTTTGGGCAAAAAATAATAATCCAATGTTCGTGCAATTCTTCGAAGCAACCACCGAATCCCACAATGCTTGCCGCATGCGCGTGCTCCCTGCTGTAACACTCAACCTCCAGTAAGTTAATACAAAAAAAACAAACACACGTGCAAACCCAACGTAGTAACGGGGGACATCTGCCCCGCAATTGAAACGGACCAATGGGAGCGGGGAGGGTGGCTGGCCGCACTAACCCTTGGCCCAGATGGGGCACTAACCCTAGGCCGTCACAACCCTAGCCTAGGGAGCCGACCAATGGGACGGTGTGGCGTGACGGATTCGGCCAATGGGAGCGCAGTGGGCCGCTGCCCCCCCGCAAGCCAACCTCCGTCATTTTGTTACTTCCTTTCACACGGCCACTGTGCATGTGCAGTGATGCAGGAGAGCGTGTGTGTGTCTAATCCCTCTCTTTCTGAGACACTCTCCGCTCATTCTCTCCCGCTCCCTCTCGCTCTGCCATCGTCACGACCGAGATTCTCCTCACGTGCAACTGGGGATCTGTGCACACCGGCACGCACTGTGGAAACCTCCGTTGCATTGTGCGGATATATCTAGTTGCTTCATCTCATATCCGCGGTTCACCAAACATAACACGAAAAGCAGATACGTGCCAGCTGCCTCTGCTGCCCTCGGTCGCAAGAATGGCGAACGTTACAGCAACCATAATCGAGTCTGTGCTCGGATACCCTGCGACACCGTCGACCATCCCACGACGGCCCATGTCCCTTGACAGCTATCTCCACATTTATACATATCTGGCTCCTTTTCTTCTATGTTTCTACTTTACATTTACCGGCCTGCTGTACCTGTGGTTCTTCAAGCTGGCCGACCAGACAAAAATGCATAAGATTCAGCCACACTACGGCCGGGCCAAGGATCGCACATGGTCGAATTTGTGGGAGGAGTGCAAGTGGAACATCCCGTCGATACTCATCGGCAGCTCGTTTATTTCGTTCGTGATCGAGGCGCACTTCAGCGGCAACGCACTCTTTTTCTTCAAGTACGACGACTACGGCGTTGCCTATTACGCCGTCAGCGTGCTTACTATGATCCTCTTCAATGATGCGTGGATGTACTTTTGGCACCGCGTCATGCACACACCAAAGCTCAAGCTTATGTGGATTCACAGGGTATGCTACAAAAAGTTGCCTATCATTTTAGTCCACCAGTGACGCACAACAACTGCATCCCTGTGTTATGTGTGTGTGTGTGAGTGTGTGCATTCCACAATCTCTCAAAAAGCAACAACATTGTTCTCGTCTAACTCGATTATTCACGTGAATGTATTATTCCATGGCGTTCACACCAGATCCATCACCGTTGGAGCGCGCCCACGCCAATGGTGACAATGGCGTTCCACCCACTCGAAGCAGTGATGCAATTCTGCATCATCACTCTCACAATGGTGGTCCCGCTCCACTTGCCGAGCCTCTTTGTCTTTGGCGCCATTCTCTTTACCATCAGCGTGATGGAGCATTGCGGCTACTCGTTTGAAGTATACGAGAAATTGGACAAGATCATTGCAACTCCAATTGTGAGTACATTTGTTTTGCGAGATCCGCAACATGCCGCTGTCAAAATGGATTCAACTAATATTCTATGGGTCCATGTGCTCTCATGAAGCATGAAGTTACCCGTCTCATTTCTTTACATGTCTGTGTGTTTTGTCTTTTGCATTTTGGTTCGTGACGCATCGCAGCACCACGACGTGCACCACAGCCGCCCCAAGGTCAACTTTGGCGTCTATTTGAGCGTGTGGGACTATCTTCTCGGTACATCCGCCGAACAAAATCCCTCTGCAAAGAACGAATGACAGAGTCAATCGATTCAATTTTGCCTTTTCATGTGTATGATATATATGGCTGCTGCGCGACAGCGACAGCGTTCAGCTCTCTATGCGTTTCCTCCTCGCTCTACGATTAACCCGTCTCCTTTCTACTTCTACTTTTTCTTTGCCTCGCGCACACATCGCCACAATGATAACACACATACGCACACACACACGCACATAACCAAAAAAACGACCGACTTTGTTGTAATATAAGTATCACGGGAGCATTCGCTCTCTTGCTCTGACACACAGTGTCACCATGATTTGTTTGGCAACCAACCGGTAGTGAAATTATTGCATTTGCACACACGCAAGCGACCCCACTACCGACACATCGGATGGCGGGTCATGCCGCACGTGTCCTTTCCAACAGCAACAGACAATGCGCCGGGATAGGCAGCAAGGCTGTAGTCGAACTCTGCGATGCCCTCGCCTTCAACTCCGTCGATCGTGAAAAAGGCCATCTGCTCAAACAGGACGGCTTTCTTGGGCGGCAAGTGGAATGCTATGCGGTCGCGCACCTGAGAGTTGCGACACGAGAGTGAGAGAGAGAATGAGAGTGTGTGTGAGCATTGAAGCAAGAGGAAGAGATATAGGATGGGTGCATGCTTGTAATACGCACACACATTCAGCCTCCTTTTCGAAGATCGCACAACATGCATACACAGTACCAAATCAAACGCATACAAAGGGAATCAAAAACACTCACCATACACGAGAGGCGAACCTTGCGGCCGTTAGAAAGGCCAAACATGAATGCAAACTGCGCAGGCGGACGCCCGTCACCCCCAAGGTCATCAATGTTGACATCGGCGCTCCTCACAGAGACAAACCCACTCCCGGGGGTGAAAAGGTACCCGGCAACGATCGCCTTGGACAGCGGATGCTTCACAAGCGTCACGTGGAACGCCCGCCCGTCCTTCAGGGACCCAAATAGAGTCACCCAGCGCTGCATGTAGCCCCAATCACGTGCACCAAAGCTGTGATCCCGCATGCCCCGCAGGACGACTGTTGGAAGATCCACGACGAGGCCGCCCGACGGCAGTTTGATGCGGATAGTTCCCTGTAGGCGCCCATGCTGTTCGTAATGCGTTTGATGCGACTGCTTCATCTCCTTAAAGTACGACGGCGACCACGATTCAACGGCCATTGACTTTGCCAGTGGCCACGAATCCAGGTGCACGTCCATGTCAAACACTCCTGACAGTGCCTTCCACTCGAATTCCGCCCGCACGTGGTGCCTCTTGTCAATATGCTGCCCGTCGGACGTGGGATTCACGCCACCTTCCTCAGGCCACGCGTAGCCGTCGTACACAAGTGTCCATTGCTGCATCGCCTGGTTGCGAATGAATCGGAGGGGGCCGGATGCAGACAGTTCTTTTCCACCGGGCACAGCATGCTCCAGGGGAACGAGGTCATAACGCTCGTACTTGAGAGGGTACCCCAGTCCCGGAACACGCAGACCCAACCATGTCTCCACAGTGCCGTCGCCGCGGTAAGCCATCCGCGCGTACAAGTGAATGCCGTCCGTCGAGGAGCCTTCAAAGTAGAAGCTGTCGTTGGATGAGGCCGTCGGGATGGATTGAGGCGCATCCGCATGTTCGTTCCCTTGCTTTTTCACGCGACTGTGCGCATGGAGACGGATCACCACATACATGAGCCATGTCTTGATAATGATCAAAATCTGCGCAGTTGTGAAAAGATGTGTGTGTGTGTGTATTTCCGAGGCCATGTCACGCAAATGAGAGAGAGAAGCGACATGAAGCACATTAACCAAGTTCTATATTTCCTTGTGCCACCGAATCACACCGAAACACACACCTGTGAGAGCAGCCCACAAAGGGGCGACACCAACATGCAAAACACCATGTTTGCGGTGCCCTTTTCCCGTGTCTATTTCTTCCTTATAGTCAAAGACACAAGACGCAATTTTTTTTAAAGTACCGATTTGTTACACAGTCCCAACACACACACATGCCACACACATGATGACTTCTGACACCGGCTGACCAATCAGAAGCGAGCGCACGACTGCCCAGTCCATCTGCTCCACTCGGCCAGTCGATTGAGAGAGACCGGGACAGCCACACACACACACACACACACACACACACACACACACACACACACACACACACACACACACACACACAC
>CALSCR010001733.1:0-15795 GCA_943704495.1 Pigoraptor chileana
CACACACACACACACACACACACACACACACACACACACACACACAAACACACACAACCACACAGATACGCAAACACATACACATGCGCATCTAAACCCAACAGAAACGTTTAAAGACACGTGACTGGCTAGCATATGCGTCAATGGTGTCGTAATTCGTCTGAACTTTAGCGTGTGTGGCGAGTGACGTTAATGCAAAGACGGCACTCACAGCGTTCGCCGCCAATGCGTCATGTGTTTGGTGCTGATTGGGATCCCAATGCATTGTGGATGGCAGGAGGATTTGCGTGCGCAGAACTCGACATTTTGGGTGCCCTAAAAGACGAGGCCTTTGAAGAGCTGGGTCGCTTTTATCCCGAGGATGTGAATCGTGAACAGGTCTGCTTATATATGTGTGTGGTGTGTGTGTGTGTATGAATGTACGTGCGTGTCTGGGGTGGGTGGTTGGGTGTGCGCTGCTTCCTTGTCCCAATGTGCTTGATAAAACACGCACACAACTAACGCATGCACCACATCACATCTTTCGCTTCACAATGCACACAAACAACTCAACACAACTCCCAAAAAAACGCACGACAACAACAACCAAACGCACGACAAAATCACAAACACAAAAAACATCGAAGGTATTTCTCTTTCCCAACCCAACGCGGGCCATCGACAAGCTCAATGTGCAGTTTGTGAAGGGAACCGACTTTTACGGTCGCATCACCATGTATAAGCTGGATATTGTGGGCGATGCGGTGCGATAGTAATACACTGTAAGCGTCAGCGAATCCTTCTCCCGTGTTCGTGCGTCACGCATCATGCCGCGATGGTTTCGTGTTTCGATTTTGCATATGTGTGTGTGGGCGTGTGTGGGCGTGTGTGGACGTGTGTGTCTACTACTATCCGCGTGTGTGAATGTACATGCTTCTGTCAATCGCCCATTGATTGTTTTTGCTAGCTTAATTGGACTGCGCATCAAAGCTGAAAGCTGCTTACACGGCAGACTCCTACGGATAAGGTGGCACAGAAGCCAATTCGGTATGGGGTTGTATAATGGAGGGCCCACTATGCCAGACAAAAAGGGCAAGTGCGTGTTGGTGACGACAACAGGGGACAAAATGCCACAAAAACAACACGCACGGGAAAGGCACGCGCACACACACACACAAAACCACAAGCAACAACACGCAACGCAATGCAGCAGATGAAGCAAACAAACACACAAAACGAATGACAACGCAACGCCTCAAGCAAAAGCGGCAAGAATGGGGCAACCAGAGTGCCAGGGGCACAGCAACAGAAAGGTGTGGAGGACTGGTTGGTTGGGTCCGTCGTTTCAGTCGTCGCCCGCCATCTCCACATCGTCCCGGTTGACCTCCTGTGCTGCCTTGAGTGCGAGGGATTTGCTGAGAACAGCCGGCGATTGAATGAGATTGATGTGCTGCGCGACCTCCTTTATCTTGTGCGCCTTGTCCACCTCCTTGCCAACCTTCAGCCTGTGTGTGTGTGTGTGCGTGTGTGCGTATGTATAAAAGTCAAACATGAGCAATAGGCGCCACACACGTCACACGTATGCTCCTTCCACAAGGAATGAAACAATGTGGATCCATCCCACACACATATACATGAGCACACAACATCACAAACACTCGACAAACAACGTACCTGTTCTTGATGAACTGCTTCTCTCTCCTCTGCCTGATCTCCGAAATATGCTTCATTGCGCGGACTGTTGTCATCCACAAGTTTCGATCGTACTTAACAGGCACTTGTCGCCTCTTTTCAAATTCATAAGTCGCATCCTGATGCGTTTTCACCAACAACAGAAAGCGAGAGAAAGAGGGGGAGAATGTGTGTGTGTGTGTGTGTGTGTGTGTGGTGAGAGAGTGTGTGTGTGTGTATAAACAAAACGGGACAAGATGAGAAACCTGAAGGAACAAAGCATAGTATTCTAGTTCTCGTTTTTCGATAATGGATCGGAAATTTGAGTGCAAATGAAGCACCATACATGACGCAACGAATTTGCGTCATTAATTCAATGTCAAGATGGCTAAAGCAAATTCGAAAAACATGAAAATGAAAGAAAGGTGCATGACACACACACACAAACAACGCACCAGTGTCATTTCCTTCCCGGCGGCCTTCCGGAATGCCTTGGTCCAGCGGACTTTGCGGGGATTGCGCTTCTTCTTGAACGCCTTGTGGCATTTTGACCGACAAAACCGAAACGTCTGCATCACGCAAAGTCAAAAATGAAACCGAAGATAGAGAGATTGGTTAAATGGGGTCAAAAAAGCAAAGGCGCGCATCAATTGAGTGACACTATGAGTGTTCTATGCACACGCCACAAATGTAGGGAAGGGAAGGGGCGCTGCACAATACAACGAGGCGAAAGAACAGGCGCACAGCAAGACAACAGTTTGTTCAAGAGGCCGCAGAAAAATGAGCTCACGCACACACACACCTTGCAGTCATTCCTGACAAATTGAACGCCGTGACCCGGATACACCGTCGAAGAGCAGAAATAACACTTCTCGAGACGCATCTTGGTTGCCGCGGTGCGCGCCGGGCGCGGGTATCAAGGGAAGAGATACACTGCCCCGATCGAGGGGAGAGCTGCCCTCGGGAAGAGGGTCAGGCGAATAAAAGAGAATAGGGATGCCGTCCGTCTACAATATCAACTATACATACATAACATATATAAGAACGCTGAAAAGCGATCTATGAATAATGGACTTTGTGTCTGCGGATGAATGACTTTCTTTTCTACTGTTGATTGTGCATGGCATGTGTGGGTATGTTGCGGCACACTGCTCGCAATCGGCCAAGGCCAACACGAGACATACACGTGCAAAAAAGTGGGGGGGATTTCGCTGGCCCCGCATCCGGGGTGGTCTGAAATTACGCAGATCGTTACGAGATCTCGGTAAATAAATCATGCCGAGTGCGCACCCATATATAGGAATTGGGTCAGCGTTTTTCTTAAACAGGATAAACCAGACTCCGATCAAGCTGTGGGAAAACGCGCTCCCATTGGCTGGGAGTGTGGAAAAATGCTGTCGGATTGGCTGGAAGATTTCATATGCCCGTTTCGACTACTCGCACAATAAATGATCTGCCATGAGCTAAATTTTTGCAGTTTTTTAAATTTGGCATTTTTTATATATTTATTATTTGGTCTTTGGGAATGATGAAATCTTTGAGAGAAAGAAAACGCCCATCCCAAAAACGAAAAATAATAAAAATTATACACCTTACAAAACAAAAATCCATTATTTCAACACGGAAATCTTCCGAGGTCAAAATCATTCCCAAAAACAAATTAGATAAATATATTATTTTAAAAATTCATAATGACTGAACAAAAAACATAAAGAGAGAGCCAAATAAAAAAAACCCAGCAAGCTAATAAACATGCACAAGGAATCGAACGTGCGAAAGTTGACAAAGCCCATCCTACACCCACCCCCGGGCACCCGCCGGCGACCGACCGACGATCGTCTCGCGAGCCCCGGCACAGAGGAACAGCGGGGAAAACGGCAGTGAATCAAATCATAATCGACATGTCAGTCCTTGCCTGCACACACCACTGAACACGAGAGTCAATACTCGCCTGACGGGTCCACACCCGCTTTCTTACGCATAACCTCTCGGAGTGCACGTCTTGTTGGGTGTTTTCGTGGCCACCACGGAGAAGGTCTCTCACGCTGGCAACCCGGCATGCGCATTGACATGCAAACAGTGGCATGCAAAGAAGTTCACATTTCTGTCAAACGACTGCACGCACTAGCGAGAATCCTTCCCACACCCACCAATCTTCCCCGTGCTCTTGGCGGGACACATATATATACCTAGCGGGACGGTGCCGGTTAATAAGTTATGATCAACATTTCTGACATCTCGCAACTGTTTCAAGAGCATTGACACTCGGATATTGCTACCTTGAGCCGCGTGAAACAGTCCAGCCGTCTGGAGAACACATTGAAGAACTCAAATCCTTCTGCAGTTGCCACGGTGGATTCCCGCCACACTCTCGGACATTTCAATTGCGTTTGGCGAAGCAACACTGAGTCTGTCATATCGGATTTCAGCTCTGTCGTCTTAGACTACACACCCCTTCGACCACGTTTGATTGCGCACGGCCCCAACACACTTCTCTGAAGCACACGGCACACGGCACAACCGTCAGCATCCCGGGACGTCGGGGTCGTCCGTGGCAGCTACAATGATGCATGCTGGCAGTATGCATTCGGCGCAGGCTGCAGGCTCCCGCACTTCGTCACTCGGGACGGACGAAGTATCGACCCCTTACGTCGCAAATGACTGCATCGTCCAGTCGGTCGAGGAAGCCGAGGGCTGGTTTGCGGCAGCGAAGACAGGCACGGTGCAGATATTGAGGCGACATCTCTCCGCTGAGGAAAAGAACCAGATTGCCGCGGGACACGTGTACATTTACGATGCCGACTACGTGGAACGATGGACGGACAATCTCACATGGAGCAAGGCGTATTCAACCAAAAACGGTTGGCTAATCTACAACGAGGTTGAGATTACGTCGGGCGACGGGGCTGAGAAGGTTCGCAAGCGCAAGAAGAACGGGATCTGCAAGAAGATAATATCGCACGCCGGTGGCAAGAGCTCGTTGCGTCTGGTCGCGTACTTCGAAAAGGGTGCCGTCGCGACACAGGACAAGCAGTCGGCGATGGTGGCGAGTGCGGCGAGTGCGGCAGTTGCACACGCACACGCAATGCGCATGGGCCTCTCTCAGGCAGCCAGTCGAAAGCAACACGGCGACCACGTCTTCCGCCTCCAACAGCAGCAGATGGCCGAGTACTACCACCAGCAACAATTGCACGCAGACATGATGCATGCACACCACTACATGGCCGCACACTCGGTGCCCACAGCTTCTCTCAGTCTCGGTCCCCACGATGCACCTTACGATTCACACGACGGCCGCCCTGCCAAGCGAATGCGAATGGATCCCGGCGCATACCTCGTCCCGGACAGCGAGTACGGTAACCTCGGCGCCCACGGCGTTTATGGATTTGCTCCGGCGTCAGTCATGCCCTTCCACATGATGAATCCATTCAGCTCGATGACAGGCGCGACAGAATACGGATATTCGGCACCGTTTCCCGCTGAGGACGGATTGTTTGGGCCGCCCCCACTCCAGCACCCTGAAGACGATGTGTCTTTCAACAGCCTCAGATACTTGGAGCCTGCAGCTGACGGCGTTGCGTCGGGATTGCAGAAGCAGCCATCTGCGCGGACAGTTGAGCTCTTTTGAACCCCTTTCAGTTGTCAGAAACTTGCGAGTGTGCCGGCGGGTCCGGCAGTCGCGTTGATTTTTCGATCGATCCGTTGGTGAATTGTGTGTGTGTCTCCTGGGTGGGCCTTCGTAATTCAAACTTCCATCGAATGGATTCAATCGTCGAATCACAGCTCTGCGGCGGCCGTGTGATTTTCGCAGGGTGTGCGACTGGATCGGCGCCATCAGCCATTCCTAACAGCGAGTGTTGCGTGTGCGTGTGCGTGTGCGTGCGTGCGTGTGTGCGTGTTGCGGCTGCGTGTGCATGTGCACTTGGTGTGTGTTGATTGTATTTTTTCGCCTGACATACGACAGTAACTGCCCCAACTGATATCTAATCCCCGCCGGTCGGACGATCCGGACCGGCGGCACGTGCGTATCGGCTGATTATGCACCTTCCCCTCTGTCACTCATTTAGAAACCGAATTGTCTTCAGACCATATGTAAATACAAACCTTAATATCCGATGCGTCCTGATGGCAATTGCTGCACTACTGTACAAACTGGAATTTTGACTCTGACGGGCCGCACTCATGATGACGCACAATTAATAATCAAATCACTTACTGCTCTCAGCATCCGCACTACTGGACAGTACAATATAATGTACTGTTTGTATATGAAAAATGTGATTCATTTCTTGTGTCTGACAATAATCTGACTGTCAATTGTCATGATCTCATCTCTTCAGGCAATTAAAAAGTATTGATCTGCCCGCGCCATATTAACGGATTATATCTACCGTCGGATCTGTTCATCTGCCATAAAGTGTCAAAACTGCATAGCTACTCATCGACATCAGTAGGATGCTTACACTGACAATGAGGATCCATTGTGCAGATCATTTGAGGAAGCGACATTGCCGTCATGCATGCGCACACAATCATCGCTGCGGGGTTCATGCATCATCAGAGTCCGTTCAACGCGTGCAGAAAAAATGCAGGGGTTATGTGTTCCTTTTCAATTATCATTAGTATGTGCAGCAAAACACTAAAGGAGGAGCGATCAACACTCGACAACGACTGACCCTAATTGTGCACACACTTCTGAGCGACCAATTGGCAACAACAAAGAAAAAAAACATAAAATACAAATATAAACACATTACCAAACAAACAAACTGGACACACTGAAAACAGACTCGGAGAAACACCGCCTCGCAACGAAACCAAACCGCAGACACATTCACAGAGTCAGATATTCGGCACAAGCCGGCATTCCATTTTCAATCTACGAAATGAGAATGGGCGAGCGGAAGGTCTTTCCCTTGACGCGCGACTCGAGTCCCTCGCCCGCATAACTGACGGCCGGGTCGATCTCGCACTCGACAGGCGACCCATCATCGCCCTCAATCAGCCCGCCCGCCTCGACAATAAAGCGGCGATGGAGGGCCATGAGGTCCCTTCGGCAAGTGACGGGATTGCTGTCGGCGGCGGAGGGTGCGTTCTTCAGAGGGGAAAACTCAGACTGCCTCTCTGTCTCCAGCACGGCCATCGAGTGGGCGTATGGAAAGACATCAAAGATGAACAACTCCATCTTGTATCCGTTGTTTGCGGCGGGCGTCACCGTGTTCCCACGCTCGTCCACGGTGGGAATCTTCTTGGCTGCCATGTGGTGTCGCAGCTGTGCGAGATGCGTGCGAGCAATGTCCTCGAGAAAGTCGACGCGAAAGTAGTGGTTTGCAATGTTTGCCGCATTAAAGGAAAGCGCCCCGTCCTCATTGCGACGCTGCGCCGTCTGCGGCGTGATCTCACTATACTCAACAACTTGGTACTTGCCGTCACAGAGACACAGCACGCCCACGGGCTCCGTCGGCGACGCCTTCGGCACTACTTTGCTGCCGCACTCGGCCTGCTTCTCAACACAATAGCCGATGAAAACAGGATCCGCAACGTGCACAAGAATGTTGTCCACGCAGTACGCGTGCACGTGCTCAATACCGCGTCGTCGCATATCGGACAGGGCGCCGCTAGTATCTAGCGCTTGGTAGAGGCCCCCGTTGCCGTCCGGTGAGTGCGCAATGCTCGATTTGGTTTCCAGAATGATTTTGCCGTCGTTGGTCATGCACGGCAACGTTCCTTGCTCAAAAAAGACAAGATTCGCAGGATGTAGCCCAAAGTAGTCGCGCTCGGCGAAGTAGTCGATCGTGGACTGCTTTGTCGCATCGCTTGTCATGATGTACCTGTATACGGACACACGAGACAAATCAGAGTGAGATCATTTGCGACAACACCGCAAAAACCAAAACAAAATGTTAAATCCAAGTTGACGAGATGAAAAAACAACTCCCACAGAAGAGAGACATACACACGTACCATGGAATCACAACATTTTCCACGCCCATCTTCTCCGCCACGAGTTTCTGCAGCTTGGCGATGCGCTCTCCCTGAATCTGGTAGAGAGACTTGTGCGACGGCAGACCAACGTCGTACATTCCCTTGGGATTCGTCGTGCCCAGACGCGTTCCCTGTCCGCCCGCAAGCAGCAACGCAGCGACCTTTCCCGCGGCAATCTGCTTGTATCCCTCCGACTCCCACCGCAGGGGGTCCTTCTTATTGCCGATCATTGAGGAAAAACAATCCTTAGGAAGAGGATGCAGCTTCTCATCGAGCTTGGATGCCCCCGCCATCGTTTGCATACCCTCACGGAAGAAACCATTGACGCGACCAATGTCGATGGATTGAATGTCTTGCGCCAAGTGGTGACGCTCAGCCTCGGAGAGTTGGTCCCAGAACGCGAGAAGATGTGATTGCCCGTGTGTCGCCAACTCGGCACGGAGGCGATCAACGTCAACAACGTTCGCAGAAATGTCGGTTTGCGGAGCCATCTTGCAGAGGTTTGCGGGTTCCCCACGAATGTCTGCGTGCACAATTGTCGCCGCCATTGTTATCGCTTGTGAGCGAAATCCGCAACTCCCGACAAAAACACACAAAAGCGACACACTGTGAGTCTGGACGATGATCCAAAAACTCTCGCGCACAAGTCCACAGAAAACGCAGCCGCAATGAGGGCCCGCAGTGAAAGCACCACAATGCCAGACTATTTTCACAGATGCATGCCAAGAAGAACAACACACACTTCAATTAAATATGAACCGCAAATCATGAGAAGAGAAAAGAGGAGCGAGCAATGTGCAGTTGCGATTTTGGGCGCGTCAACCGGCACATACCTAGCACTGTCAACATTGCACGTCCATATTAAGGCGCAGTGACCGAATAGACAGTGTATAAATGGAAATAATGCGACATCAATAGACATAATTGAACGGAATCGTATTGCCATTTTAGACTCTATCGTCAGGGTCGGCGAGAATTCAGCCCACCAATTACTGGGCACCCACTGGCACAGATTGATCACCAACAGCGGCAGTACCCACCTGTAATGCAGTGTAGTAAATCTGTCTTTGCAATGAAAGCAAGCTCTTTTTGAGATGAGCAAAACTGAGCTTTATAGCGCTCGGACTGTCGTGAATCGCGTGATCACAGCACAAGTTATGTGACAATTCGGCTGGCCGCGGCAGCCGAAGGAGTCCACCAGCCCTGTTGTGCAATCAGAAACAGACGACGCAACACGAGACGATGCATATGGGCATGCGTACGTGCGTGCGTGAGGAGTGTGTGAATGTGTGAGTGTGTGTGTGTGTAATATGTTGCCGTATGTTGCACTGTCGCCGTATGCCCAATGCCGGAAGCTCCAGTCCCAGTAAGGGTGCGGCTTATTTGACAATTGCGATCATTCTGGCACAAATTCGACAGATTTTTAATCTAATGGGCACGGACGATCTTCCACCTGGCAAATCTAGGCCGCTCCACTTGCACATCAAGGATGAACGGTGTGTTGTAACAACAAAGAAAATTTGCACGGCTTGATTCATTTCCGTGCATACCCACACAGTATAATACTTTATTGATAATGCAATTGCTTCAACTCCGAAAAGGCGGTTCATTCACTCATTGGCAATCAGTGTATGCTGACACCTCAATCTATTTGTGAGTAATTTCCGCACACCACATAATCACGCTTTTCCGTCTTTATAAATATTTTTATATATATAATATTCAACGAATCGGGTTTCATCATCCTCACAAGTGGGGGTCGCAACGCAGAACTAATAAGAAACGACCACACAGGGAGGTTCGAGGTTGAGCTACTCAAACTCTTCCTTCAGCTGCCAAACGCCCACTCCTCCGACCTTCACAAGCGTTGCAATCTCCTTCAAAACTTCCTTGAAAATACCAGCATCAACCCCGCGCACGCGAGCCTGAAACTTTTCGACAAGGCGTTCAGTTGTCATCGATCCTCCTGCCATCAGAATGTGCCGCCGCAAATCCCTCGCAAGACCTATGCGCTCGGCATCTGCAACACTATCGCCCCGCTTGTCACGCATCCTCTGCAACAGAGTCGCCGAATCAACAGAATAGGTGTCCAAAAGTCCAGTTCCGCCAAACAAATTGGGAGTGCTCCTCCTTTTCTGCGTCGCACCGCCATTAGTGTCCGGCGGTGTGCTCGGCACACTCCCGGGGCCAGACATGGGCGGCGTACTCGCACCCCCACCTGCACTCGATCTCCCTGCATCCGTATAGTGCTTTGGCGACGACGCAGAGACAGTCTTTCCGAATCTCTTCACAGCAGCCCCCGACGGCGCTCCCGCAGCCCCCGACCTCCCCGTCCACGTGGGCATGCCCACAGACGCACCCATGCATGCATCCCGTGATTCACGAAGTGCCTGAACGGCCGATTGTGCAATACGCTCGGCCTCTCTCTGCACCAGTGCCGCCTCCGGTTTCGCTGTCTCCATGATCGAGTCGTGGCGGAGGGCGCTATGCACACCAGACGTCTTGAAGAGCGTCGACAGAATGTAGTCGTCGTCCTTAGCATGCTGTGCCTTCGCTCCTTCCCCTCCACCTCCTCCTACGTCTCCGCCATTTTCCTCGACTTCATCCTTGGGGACCATGTATGCATCGCGACGCACGAGCCCGCTGATTGTCCCAGGTGCAACATCCGGGTCTGTAGCACCCGACGCCCCCCCGCCATCCCCTTCAGCGCTCCTCCGCCTGAACGACAAATCGTCATCGCCGCTCCCGTCAGCATTGGCATCCTCGTCGTCTGAATGGCGCATTCCTCGACTCGATTTACCCCTCCCTTTCCCCTTCCCATTCCCCCTCGTTTTAGGTTTGCCCGCACCCTTTTCGCCAACCATCGAACTGGGGAGAATCTGAAGAGTAGGGTCCGTATCCGCGAATATCTCCCCCGTTTCCGTGTGTTCGGCGTGCTCGTGCCCAAGCGTAAACAGCTCGTGGAGGTCGTTCTGCTTGAAAAAGCGGCGCTGGCGGGGATCTCGCAGGATTTTGTTCGTCAGGAACTGCTTGAATATCTGTCGGTGGTATATCTTCTCCTCAATTGTCCCGGACGTCAGCAGGCGGTATATCGTCACGGGTCGCTTCTGCCCAATGCGCCACGCGCGCTCACGTGCCTGAAGGTCCGTCGACGGATTCCAGTCGGGATCGTAGATCACGATGCGATCGGCGCCCGTCAAATTAATGCCCAAACCACCAACCTTTGTTGTGAGAAGAAACACAAAAACGCCCTCGCTTGCATTAAACTCGCTTATCAGCGGCTGGCGGCGAGCAATGGGTGTGTTGCCATCCATGCGCCGGTAATTGTATCCAGACTTCTTCACGGCGCGCTCCAGAATGTCCAGCATCTGCCGCGTCTGCGTAAAAACGAGAACCCTGTGGCCCTGCGCATGCCACAAGCGCAACAGCGAATCGACGACCAGCATCTTTCCGGAGAGCTCGGCGCGAAACGGATCGTCCTCGTCATCACCGTCGTCACCATCAGCACCACGCCTGTTGTTGCCACCATGCACTACATCGCCCCGGAGTCCCGTATACCCCACCAGTGCCGGATGATTGCATATCTTTCGTATAATGTCGATGCCGTACAGCACGTGACGTTTCCCGCCAAGTATGGCAGTGACATCCTGCGACTTTAAAAAGTCAGTGTACACGCGGCGTTGGTCTGCCGTGAGCCTGCAAAAGAGCACCTGCTCGTTCTTGGCAGGGAGCTGAATCTCAACATCATTCTTCAGCCTCCGAATCATATACGGTCCTATCGTGTCGCGCAGCACGCACGCACACTTGTACGCCGTCTGCACCTGCACGAGCGACGCAGAGGCATATCCACCAAGGGAAATAGGCACCGCAAATTGCGCAATAAAAACGGGGAGAGTGCCGAGTTTTCCTGGATACACGAAATCGAACAGCGACCACAGCTCGCGCAGATTGTTTTGGATTGGCGATCCGGACAGAATTATCCTGTTTTGAGTCGGAAACTGCTTGCAAGCAATCGTCACCTCTGCGTCAGGATTCCGTATCTTGTGTCCCTCGTCGAGAATGACATATGCCCAGCGATACCGCAGCAAAGCCTGTAGACTCAAGCGCACGGCCGAATACGTCGTTATGAGCACGCCACCGCTCATTTCACCGACACAATCGAGAGCGTGAGACTTGCCATCACGATTGTCTTTTGACGATCCAGATTCGTGGAAGATCGCAACTTTGAAGCCGGGCCACCACTTGTGAAACTCAGCCACCCACTGGTGCATGATAGTTGCAGGGCAGACTATCAGAACAGGCCCTGTGAGTGCGCGCGAATACCGCAGTGCCGCAAGAAAGGCAATGACCTGCACCGTCTTGCCGAGCCCCATTTCGTCGCCAACAATTCCGCCGCAGTCGAGCGTGCGCAGCTCCGACAGCCACTTCACCGCCACGCGTTGGTATGGAAACAGCGCCGCCCACACTTCCCCGGGAATGCGGATGTCGTCATTCAACGGCACATCCGGGTCTGCCGCGGGAAGAAAGTCAATGCGCTCGTCCACTGCCGCAGCTGCAAACTCCTCATCCGTGTCCACACCGTCCGATTCCTCCGGGGTGAAGTAACCGTCCTCATCATCATCCGCGGCGTCTGCGGGCAGTCCTGACTCTACTCGGCGTCTGCGGCGTCTTTCCTTCCTTTCACGGGCTTTCGCGCGCAGTGTGCGCCATCGCCCCACACGTTCGAAATACATTTTCTCGTTTCCATCGTCGGGTTGCACAGATATCTTTCTCGGCGCCGCAAGCGAGTGCCGTTCAATCCAAGCCTCGTCCGACTCCTTCTCCTCCTCTCCTTCCTCATCTTCATCCGACTCGCCCTCTACAAGGCCCTTATCAAGGTCCCCATCAAAGCGCCCGCCGACAACATAGTCCCCATCACTATCGTGTCCGTCATCACTTTCGTGTGACGATGACGAAGATGAATTTCCCGACTCTCCGCCGGACCTTCTTCGTCGCACAAGACGCCGCCTCCGCTTTGGAGCTGATGCAGCCCTTGCTTGCGTCGGACGTTTTTTCGTTTTCCCCGCAGCAACATCATCAGCAGCGCCCTTGCTTCCGCCAACTACACCACGACTGACAGCTCCAGCGTCATCCAGCCCCGTCACATCCACGTCAGCATCGCCCTCCACGTCATCGCCAACATTTTCATTGGCCTCCGTCGACGCGCCTCCAGATGCCGCGCCCCCGGATGCAACATCGGTTGATCCCAGAGCCGCCGCGCCGTCCTTGCACGAGGGGGATTTCCTGGCGATTTTGGCACTGTTTTTGTGCGCATTTTCCGCGTCATCTTCACGCCGCCTCTTTCTTTCGGCGGCACCTTTCGATCGCTCTCTCTGAATCCTCTCCTTCTCCTTCTCCGCAGGTGTCTTTGGCAGTGCGTTAGGAAGGGGGCGATACGCCGATGCCTGCACAGATCCATCCCGAATTGCAGTGCCGAACGGAGTGACGAACCCCGTGCGGACGAGTCGCTCCCTTTCCGATTCCATCTGCGCAACACGCTGTTGTCGGAGAATTTCACGCAAACCAGCACCTGTATGTGTGTGAATATGTGTGTGTGTGTGTGCGTGTGCGTGTGTGTTTCCGGTTATATCCCAATGAATGGAAAAATGGAAACAGCACCGCCACAAAACAGAGAGAAAACGTGTGAGTCACAAATGCTAATTATGGAAAACGAGTCACAGAAATTGACCAAATTTCAGTGCCATTTCTAGAAATATTAAAGAACCATAACAAAGATAGATGTGACAAAATACGGGGCATGATGCATATGAGAGACTCAGTCAGCGCACAACAAAACACATAGTCAGCGTGAATAACCACTACATAGTACCCGCACGTAAGTCACATGACATACACACACCAACATTATACATTGTACACACACACCAACGGGGCACAGAATTAATCCAGACAGGCATACACACACACAGACATTCATTCACAAAGGTATGCGTGCATAGACACATCAATGGCACACGGGCAATGTGCAGTCATCAGGCGTATAAGGCCATATAGACAGGTATACATTCAAATACACACACCAATGTCGCATACAGAACATTGCACACACAACAAAAATCAATCAAAAGACACAACAACATGACATCAAGAGCCACAACGGCGCACCTTTCTTCTCGCGATCCTTCTTCGCCGCAGCGGCTTCATCGCCATACAAACCCCCACTGAGTACTTCATTTTCCAGGCTCTTCATCTCTTGCAATTTTTTCGTCTGTGAAAAAAACACAACAAACAACAAGCGTAACAAAAAACAAAAAAACAGCGACCGAATAGTAATAATATGAAGTCGAATGATAAGAAGACAAGTTTGTGCTCCTCAAATCATTCTCGATTGCAAGGCAGTTTCGACTGCGAATGCTGCTGAAGGTTGCCACGAAAACATACACAAGCGCGGCATGTACCCGCCAGGAATTGACGCAATGAACAACAAACACAGCACACCAGCCTCCAATGCAGTGCACTCAGCCGGCACATGCACCCCGCACACGCACACACACGTACACGCACACAACACGCAACACACAGGCACCGCAAGTAGGCGAATGCACTTGCCTTGTCGTTCTTCTCTCTCTCAAGCCGAGAACGAAGGGCGTGGTCATCGGGACGCACTTTGCGAAGGTGTTGGATATTTCTTTCGAGGCGATTGATGTCATCCTCAACAGTGCTGAAGAATGAGAGGTAGAAAACATGCACGTTGGGTGACAGAGTGGGTTACTGCAAGTGAGGAGGCCCTCTGATACCTAGTTGTTACTCAAGCACACAGGCTCCAACAAGGAAGAGATTGAAGCTGTCCACAACAGCCACAGACACACCACTCAAATCACTCCACAACACACACACACACGCACACACACACACACTCAAACACACCCACCCACACACACACACGCACACACACACACACTCAAACACACCCACCCACACACACACACACAGCACACGCACACAGCACACATACACACACATACACACACAGCACACGCATACACACTAAAAACACTCCCACAAACACACCAACACCCACACCGAAGGGGCTGGTTGTATTGCAAACGACAAGGAAATACGAGAAGCACATCGTGTGTATGTGCAACTCACATCATTTCCCGTTGAAATTTTTCAATACGCTTTGCGGATAGTTCGGCTTCTTCTCTGGCCATGCGCTCATCAGCCTACAAATCAATAGGCGCAAACAGTCAGAGGGGAAATCGAGACAAGCACATGCACACACTCTGCACCATATGCACACTCTCCACCACTCCGCACCACGCGCACGACGACCGCGAATACTCTTCTAAACGCGCACATGAGCCAACACATGAAAATGGAAGAACAGACGTGCCTCTGCAATCAACCCTTGCTCTAAATCCGATTGGTTGACGACATCCACTCCGAGATGGGCAAGCTCCGAGGCCATAACCGCATCACTCGCGCCATTTCCCCCGTTGTTCCCCGCCCCAATATCCGAGGATCCCAATCCAGTATGTGAGCTGTCATCGCCGTGGATGTCGCTGGTAGAATTGTGCCCGACGGTGTCCGCAGAGCCCGCCATGGCGGATAACCCCACACTGGCTAAGTCCGCCAATATCTTGCTCACATTGGGAGATGAAGTGCAAACGCTAAAGGATTGCCCGGCTCGCAGATGAAAACAGTGAGGGACACGTTAAAAAGATGTGGCATATGTCCGTCACTGCAGTGCGTACAGATTCTCCGTGAGACAAATAAGATTCAAAGAAAAACGTGACTGTGGTCGCGTTGGTGTGTCACGTCATTTTTACATTCGTGTTGTTACATGTGCGAGTCAACTGACGAAGACTGAAAAAGTGATGACACACAGTGACGGAGGTACGGAATTTACGTGGATTCCGATCGTAAAATATTTTTCCGGCTGCGCTATTTTAAGACCCAGGTTAAGGGGGTAACAAGAACCTTCTCGATTCTATTGTTGCGTGTCGCGTGAGCACCGCCGAAACTGCCGGCACAGAACAGTGAACACTCCGCACACACACACACACACGGGCACACACACACAAAACACACACACACACACACACACACAAACACACTCACACACACACACACACACACACACACACACACACACAC